>JAPMOQ010045390.1:2341628-2375810 GCA_026543055.1 Argiope trifasciata
ATGAAAACTAATCTTTATTTTAAGTTGCAAAAGTGCAAGACACTTAGTGAATTTAATCTGATCTATTTTGAATTAAATTGAAGTTCGCTAAAATATTTTGCAATTTACATTTACTTTATATTTTACAATTTACAAGTTACTTTAATTTTACATTTCTTGACAGCCCTCTATGATCGAAATAAAAATATATTCAATAGCTAAAAAGATAATCATCTGTCATAATTTTCTAATAAATTTAATACTACTTTGCAAACAGAGAACATTCAAACAATTTTAAAATTGTCATGTGTTTTTTATTAATTTATTACCCATAAGCTAGAATTATTAACCTAAATCCCTATTGACATTTAATTTTTTTTTTTTTGTCAAAACTCTATTTTATTTCATATTGGACAGTGCATGACACTTGCGAAGTTGATTTGATGGGTTTTGGATTAAAGTGATCAATTCTAGCTCAATAAAATAATTAAATTTTACATTTCTTCAGAAACCTCTATGTTCGAAATGATCATAGATTTCAATCAACCAAATTTTCTTAATAGCTAAAAGAATGAAGAAAAAGATTTCTAGTACTTTTATAGTAAAATTTATAATATTTTGATAGTAATGAAAATTAAACCGACTAAAATTTTCGAAGGAGTTTTATCAATTCATAAACCATAAAAAGGAATTAGTAGCTTAAATTGCTGATGATATTTAATTATTTTAATTAAAGCTGCATTTTATTTTATGTTGGAGAGTAAAAGACATTTCTGACGTTAGCCACATATGTTTTGGATGAAGTCAATCAAATCTAAAGCACTAATAATAATAATAATAATAAAAAGATGAGAAATTCTATCTGCTGGGGAATATGCATGTTTACATCCGGAACAGTAATCTGCTTTTGCACCCTGAATAGCTAATCCATATTCCCTCCACCAACTGTCTAGCTTGTCACAGGAAACAGCACCCTTTCATCTCTTTGCAACACCCAACTAAACCGTAATCGCATATCTAGAACTTTTGTTCTATCGTTGGCTTTGAGAAAGGGAGGGGGGAAGTTGCTTCAAAACCCAGATTTAGAGAGCCAATTCCCTGCAGCGTCGTCAGCTACAAATATTCGTATTCGTATTCATTTCGAACGTGTGGAACCCTAGAAGTATCCCTCCTACCCTACCCCCTTTCGTTCGTAAAAGGAACAAATCTACTTCATTTTCCATTAGCTTAATAACAGTGTCCGCTGCACCCAGGTACTGAGAAGCAAGTGCCTCACAAAATGCTCTCTCGTTTTTAATTAATGTGTAGCGGACGATTGCTGGAGACGTAAATTTTACGAAGTGAAATCGTCCAGACGATATTCCGGCCTCGAAATAATTGTTTTCGAGGGGTTGTTCCCACAGGAAGGTGCATGGTATGGTTGGAAATGTTCCAAGCATCGGTAAGGAACCATTTCCCTGTTTTAATGTAATTACTTCGCAATGATAACTGGCAACGTTGAAGCAGAAGTCGTCCGTCACGTGATCGGTGAAACATAGGGGTTTCATTTTGATAATTGACAGTTCCGGTAATGAAACATTCAACATCCAAATGGGTTTTTAACAGTGTGTGGGGAAATATGTAAATTCGAATGTTCATTCTATTATTTATTTGCTCTACTAGTAACAGTTTACTTTGCCCTCGGAGTTCTACTAATGGTTTGGATACATACTAATAAATGTTTATAATTATTAAAATTGATTTCATTTGTTTTTACAAGTGTAGAAAGGGTGCATTTTATGCATGAAGATAAATTATTGCTCATAATTTTGTTTCATGTATTTTTAACAAACAAGGTTTTATAAAAACTAGAATTATCCTTCATTTTAAAGAAAACAAATGCAATATCTTCTTTACAGAAAAGAATGGTGTATTAAAGTAATATTGGAATTGATTTTGCCAAAGTTATTCCGGAGAAAATGCTGTTTGCTAAATGCTTTTGGATATCAGTCTGTTTATTATGTATGTTTGGAAAATAATATAATTTTGGATATCGGCGAGAAAAGCATGAATTGCATAGATTCTTTATTTTTATCTCTGCTCATCTTTCGTCGGGCAAATTTCTCGACATTTTTATAATTCTTTAAAAAAAAATCAAAAATCAAAATTATGTTGTGAATTAAAATAAATTTAAAAAATGAATTTTGAAAAATTCTTTTTTTTTAATAACCAGCCAACATTTGAAAAGCGAATGCATAATTTTAATCCTCCAAGAGACAGTTTTAAAAAAAAATTCCTGTGTGTACGTGCGTGGGACTGGTGCTCAACAGGTCAGATCGTCTGACATAGAGTTTGCAAATATAGCAGAATTATAATTGGAAGGGAAGAGGGTAATGAGCACTTCAGTGGTACTATTTTTTAACATTTTAAATAATTAAAAATTAAGCGAAATATTAATATCTGTCTTCAATAATTTCAGAAAATAATGCTGCATAAAATGATTCTTACATCTTAAATTTGATGCATTATCTTTTCAATGATACAGATTTTTGTTTTCAATTCTTATTATTTAAATATATATATATATATTAAGCTCAAATTACAAAAATAAATTTCATTACTGACGTAGAACTCAAATCATTTTCATGTTTGTTTTCATTTCCTTTTTTAAATTCCATTCTTGATACTTAGTTCATATCAACAAGTTTTTAATAATGGTTGCCCATGTTTACAGCTGTTCAATAAACAGACTTTTATGAATAAATTTTGAATTTTTGCTAAACATGCAATTACGGTTTGGTTCCAGAAGCAACAAAAGCGGAAAATTTTGATTTGCACCTATTTTTCGTTCCTGTTATATTATTGAATATATCAAGATATAGACCGAAAATTGTAGACTATAGTAAAATATAAAGCTTTTAAATTTGTATGAGTTATATGCGTATCAAATTTTGAAGCTTGCAAATATTTTGCAAAAGGAACCATTAATACAGTGGAATAAAAATATTTTATATTTATTCTCATCATTTCCGATATATAAAATTGCATATAAAATTCTACTCCTCATCTCCTGTAAGTTTTCTTTTATACCATACTGAAAGCATTTAATCAAAATAATTTGTAATTTAGATGATTAATATGGAATATAATTATAGTTATTTCACTTTTTCACTATGATGAAAAATCCTTTTTTATAAAACTAAATAAATAATCGGTTTGCACTCATTCTCTGTCTCACTAAGAAAACCGTTATTTCCTTGAAGTTATATTAGTCATTATATAGTTATATTAACGTCCTGCTTTTGAAGGAACACTAGGGTTACTTTGGGACGAAGGTCGTAATTTTGAATTGTGGTCAGATGACGAGGATGATACCTGAGTTGGCATCCCCTCCACTTACCACACCACGCCACACCAGCGAGGCATTTCCCTGAAGATTTAAATTCTGCATTTTTGTAGTCCTTTCACATGTATCAAATCTTTTTAACCCTTAGAAATTATGTTATGACATACAGCTGTTTTCCAAACAATAAAATGAAAGTTTTGAGAAATATAATTTATTTGTAGAAATGAAATATTGGATAAAAAATAACTTTATGTGATTAATTTAGCTCAAAGAATACTGAAGAGAAAGAGAACGATCTTTTAAAATTCAAATCTGTTTTTCTTTTAATTCAGCTATACAAAATATTAAAGTAAAGAACAATTTCCTTGTTCTTAATTCTAGCAAAATGTATGAAGTAGAACTCATCTAGTTCTGAATAATAGAGGATTTATGGATATTCATACTCATTTAATGTTTTTATCCTTTAGAAATTCTATTATAACATATACTATTGTTTTCCGAACTATATAACAAAAGATATGTAATTGCTTGCAAAGACAAAATATTGATGAAAAAAATAGTTTGCTTTTATATGATATAATTGAACTTATTAAAGGTTAAAAATAAAGTCAAGTTTGTTTCCTTAAAATTAAAAATGTTTTACTTTGAATTCAGCTATTCGGAAAAATAAAATAAGCTATAACTTTTTCTTTTTAGTTCTAATAAAAAGTATAAACTAGAATCTACCTGTCCTGAATAAATAAGGATTTACGTATATCCACATTCAGTGAATGATTTTACTCCTTAGAAATTACATTATGACGTATATTATTGTTTTCTGAACAATATAATGAAAGTTATGAGATAAATAATTTACCTATAGAGGCAACATAATCACGAAAAAATAAATAGGTTGTTTTATTATGACATAATTTAACAAATAAAAGGCTAAAAACAAAGGGGTATTTGTTTCTTTAAAATTAAAACATGTTTTACCTTGAGTTTAGCTATATTAAAAAAACTATAATTTTCCTGATTCAACTCTAATAAAATGTATAAACTAAAAACTACTTGGTCCTGAATAAATAAAGATTAATGTATATTCAACAGATCAAATAAGTCTCTAAAGAAACGTACAAAATCATCTAATTACTCTGCTTCTTTTTAAATTAATCTTCTCTGAAAAACAAAGGAATAGTATATTTAATTTACAAATTAAAACCAAAGTTAAGAAGCATAATTTACACATTACGACGATTCAATCAGGAAAATACTTTTTTTAAATCTTTATTTTTGTTATTGCTGAAATTAAAGCTCTTGTGACTGGTCCAGCAACTAGGTGGTGATCATTCTAAAACACAACAATAAAAAGATAAATTCTGAGTTAATTTGCCTCACGGGAAAGGTAAAAAAAGTGAAAATCACCCAGAAATGCTCCGAAATCTCTCGAAAACAATCGTGAAAATTCAAAAAGAAATGAAAGAAATGGCAATTGGTGGGAAGTTAATTGCTATGTTTAGCGGCGAACTGTTCTAATTGTGAATCTGAAGAGAGAAAAAAAAGGGGGAGGTGATTTGTGGTAAGAGCTTATGGATGGATTCTAATGCGTTTCTCTGGTCCATTAGCAAATAACCAAGGGAATGGATTTCAGCACTTAATTCTTGCTTTTCTTTTCTGAAACAGAAACAAAAAATTCATCACAGATAATTTAGCAGCTTTATTTTTACTGTTAAAACCATTTAAATCTGAATTTTATTTACTGGAATGTCATTGTTCTATTTAAACAAACAGTAATTCGTTTTTATTTTGCTCCAATGGCGCTTATGGTGTCTTGAAGTATAACTTAATTATTGCTTACCTCATAAATTAAAATAGCATTCGAAATTCAATGTAACATCATTTACAATTTTTAATTTAACTTTAACAGTTTAGTTATTATACGTGAAAACAGTTCATGATTAGTTTTTACGAGTTAAGCTATAAATTCGTGATAAATGATTGCTCAATTATCAATCCATACAATTTTTAATAGAACAATAGCAACATACTAGTTATCGGATGAACTTATTTTCGGATTCTATCAACCAATTGTCTGGGATTAATCTCCAAAATACTCGTATACAGTGACATGAGAGATCCAGTAAAAATTCTGAAGTCACACCAAAAGTTGATATTTCGTAACTTTTGTTCGTCAATGTCATGTAAGGCCTTCTCTGGCATTAGATTATATGTGATGCATGTTCATTAGATTATATACGAGAAATTTTTGGCGAGACCACGGCCACTGGTTAGCATCTTAACTTTCACAGTTTAATATCCATTTCTTTTCATTTTTGTGTAGTAATTTTTAATAGCATTTGTTTTATTTTTGAATTCATTTCAAAAGATCTTGAAATGAGTTGATCTTCATCCTCCAGACATCAGTTTACAATAGCGTCGTCCAGATAGCTGAATTATTATTTGTTTGTATATGGTGTCTTTTGGATGGATATGACAGTTTTGAAAAGAAGCCAAAAGATATGTCAACTCAGGTATTTGCATTCTGGAAACTACATAAACTAAAATACTTTATTTACCTTTCTGCTGTGTTATTAATTATACTGTAAATATAGGTTATTCTGTTGAGTTTTATGGGTTTTGGGAAATTTCTTTTTGCATAATTCTCTTCACGAAACATTTTTATAAAATACAAGCTCATATTATTCAAAGTAAATCCTACCGATTTCGGATTATTTATCAAAAATTACCAAACTCAAATGAACAAATTATTAACAAAGTAGCAAAACATCGATTCAACTTTTAAAGGAAAAAGAAATAGATTTCGTTCGAGAATATCTATCTAATCTATATCTGAACTTCAACTTGTAGATTCAAATAATTCTATCTTTTCCGATTTTTAAACTGGCTGAGATAAGTATTAAACACTATTGATGATTTTGATACTTTGGTTTATTGCTTTAAAGGTATCTTTTATTATTTTATTGGCCCTTATAGTGAAAATCGTTAATAGAAAACAATAGTGGAAAAGAAATTCGAAAGAAAATTATTAATAATAAAGATACAGATGCTGTATCGAGAATAAAAGTTTGCATTCAGTCAGTGTTTCCAATTGTGGAAACTGAATTCATTTCGTTCATTCATTCATTCATTGTATACATTTTAATTTTGTATTAGATTTAATAATTTTAAAGCAGAAAATTAGAATATGACGAAATATTAGTTGCAGTATATAAATAACAATGAATGAAGATCATATATGACTATATATTATTGCAGACAATTAAAATTCTGATGAAAACTGTGATTCTTTCTCTTTTTAAGGGGGGCCAGGGGCATTGTAAGAATCAGAAATTTTAAGGATTTGTATTTTGCATTACTGGATTGAAAATCGGACACAGAATTACAAAATCTAGGATCATGGCTAAATGTGACTTTTTCTCAACGGTTTCGGTAAGCGTTGAGAGCTGTTGTAATGGAAACTGAGAAAATAAATGGTTGCTGTTAAACTGGAGGAAAATGTAATGCTTCATAAGAGATTTATCTGTTATCTGAAAAATAGGTTCTTGTATTATCAATATAATTGCAATTTAAATCGATAAACTTTAAGCCATAACTAGAACAGAAGCTACCATTTGGGAATGCAGAGCTATGTTTAGATGAATAGAAATAAAATGAATGTAGAATCAGTATCTTTTTTGCTCTAGAATAAATTATATTTTCCTTTAATAGGTGTATTTTATTTTCTATACAGTGCTAATGACAACTTTTTATATTTGCATAAATCTGAAAGTCTATATGAGAGTAACAAGCTTAAGAATAGTTTGAGTAAAATCCATTAAATACTCCGAGAAACTTTGAGATGTTTGAATCTCTGGGAGTAAAAAATTAATAAATAATTAGATGCTCATAGAAGTAAGTGGATATTTCAGTTGGTGGGATGAAGCATGAATAGTGCATCAAAAAGATGGATATTAAGTGCCAAGGCTTTTGAGTTTTAATTTTTTAAGATGAAATTCTTTAAGCTTGAATTTGATGTGTAAAACCATATGGACATCCGATACTTCAATAATGAGAAAAATGACTGAGACAAAACGACAGTAAAATCGAAAAATTTGATTCTGATAGGAAAGACACTTGTCTTTGATTGAAATAACACATTTTAACTGTTGATCAAAGGTTATTCACGATCGAATTACGTATGTCTCTAGAGAAGAATCATGTATGTCTGACAGCTAAACGGTGAACTTGATAACTCAAAATGATTTTGAGCTATACGGATGGAATTTAGTTATGGCTTTTATATTAAATATGTAGATTTATGTAAAATTTTCAGAGAAATATGACCAGATAAAACCTGTATGTCAAGCAGCACGAATACTAGAATACTCTATTACTACAAACAAAATATTTCTTAATGAATAAAATTTGGTGCAAAAATTTAATATCGAGATTTATATAAAGTTTGCTACTAAAGTCAACGAATCAATCGTATTTCGGTCAATACTTTCAAGAGCATGTAAACTCAGTAGCTCTTTAAACAGATGACTTAAATAAATGAAATTTAGCGTATGATTATAATTAGAGTTAGATGTAAAATTTTACCAACAATCTTTTGGAAAAAACGCTCAAGATATATACTCAATGTCTTGTTGCTAGTGTAGTAATTGTTTTACTGGCGAACAGTACTTTTTCTTTGAGCACAGTTCTCCAATGGTCAATTATTAATATACTTTAATATTTATTAATTATTGAGTAATGGAAGAACTTCGGAGAAATCTTAAACTAAATTGCGAGTGATCGTGTTTTTTCGTTTGCTTTCACGTACTTGTTAACTGCTAGCTAAAGACAATTTATTAATTACCGCTTTTTAAATTTTTTAATCAGATATAATTTAAACTTTCTTCCATGATTTATCTATACTTCGAAAATCATGTAAATTAAAGAATATGTAATTGTTTTGTAAAAAACAAACGAGCAATTTCATTACTCTCAAACAATTATACTTTTTAAGTACTTTTCTGAAGTTTAAGACCGTAAATTAAACTTTGCAAAGAATTTCTGTCTTTTCTCCAATAATTATGATTCAGATTTTGTGCTACACTAAGTTCCTGTTGGAACAAAATCACAAGCAATAAAAAAATGTAACGATGAACTTGTTTCACAAAAATATCAATTACACTTCTCTCTACCACAATTGTTCGTTAAATTTGCCACACTTAATTAACGACTGCAACAGCGAACAATAATTTTCTCCTCTTTTTAAACCGAAACATTCCTTGGAACAATACAAGAATCATTATTAGTTCCTTCCCTCCACAGCTCCGTCATTTTTTAAGCTCTTCCATGTAAAACTTCAGTAGGAAAATCTCCGATACTCTTATTTTCAGAGCAATTCAAATAGACCTCTACCCTCCCCTTCCTTCCTCTTTAACTTCCTCCTTCCACTTAATATAAATCCGGAAGTTCGAATCATTTATTATTCCTTCGAATACCCTTCGCATCCCCTCCTCCACTCTAGACCAAAAAGTTTCTCTCCAACCATTTTCTAATGTTCGATAATCGAATCGAATTTAGCGATATGACTGGAAATCACGTTTTCGAACAACCAGACTTCCTGGCCCACCCTCCAAAAGATTTTTTTTATTATTTACTCTATTTACGGCACTCACTCCTTCCACCTCCTTTGTATTATTCGAATTCCTTCCAAAGAAAACTTATCTTGTCTTTTTTTTATTTTATTGTACCTCCCCACCCCTCTCCTTCTAGAGGGTGTATCAAGAAGGGTGGACGCAAGACTATCGTTTGCGGCGTTCAACGATCCGTAAAATTGAAAATCCCTTACCTCCTTCGTTAGCTACAGAAGAGGGTTTTTATTTACCGAATTTGGAATTTTGCCGGGAAAAAGATTCGATTCTTTCCGTGTGACATCATTGTCCTTGCTAAAACTGTACTTTTACGATACCTCCTGAACCCCTTATGTCAACCCCCTATCCCCTTCCCACACATTTTCTGATCACGATGAAGGTTTGTTTGGTAAATTGAGACGGAGAAAAAAAAAAGAAGGGGAAAGTCATAAAAATAAATCCTCCTTTCTTAAGAGTTGACATTTAAAAAAATAAATGGTGGCGATAAAATGCATTATTTATATATTTCATTTTCTTGAAGCCCAAACTAGAACACGATGATACAGCAGGAAGATATACACAAAGAGTCATCCCAATATCGTAAAAGAGGGAGTCCTCTACGAACGTCGAGTACTAAAAAAGAATGACAGAATCATTAATTTGGTTCGTCCTCATCGATGCATTCTTATGCTCCAGAAATAGGGTGCTCACAAAAAGAGTTGCTATAGAAAGAAGTCTTAGATGATCCTCAGTAAAATATGGTGACCATCTTTTATTGTATGCAAGATTTCAGTATTTTCAAAGAATCAGGATTGAAAATCTATTTACGTATAAAGGCAATAAAATTTGACTCTTTGTAAACTTAATAGATTCCGCTGTTACATCACATACATTTCTCTCGATTATAAATAATACATTGAAAGCGTGAATAATAGCATGAATCATTTCACATCTAATCTATGTTGATTGTATTTTACAATGTTAATACAGCATGTTTTAAATGTTAACATATTATATATAAATTGAATTGATAATTCAAAATGGCCGAAAAGGAAAATCGTTGAACCTAGAATTACCAATGTCGGATCGTAATAATTTTTTAGTTAATCAATGCGCACTAAAAGAACGATTTTTTTTTTTACAAATTCTGACTAGATTGTAATTAATATTTTATAAAATTTTCTTATTTTTTTCTTAAACCTTCGGCATATTATTGCACTAAAACGTTTATTCTATAGATTTAATGATATTGATGTTTACCATTTAAAAATTTGGAAAATAAAAATTTCGAAAAATTTACAGTTTTATTTTAAATAATTATTTAAATAATTATTAATCATATAAAAAATCAGAACAAACGAAATTTTGTGTTTTGTATCAGTAATATGAATCTCTATCAGATTTGGATATAATTGATCAAAGGGAAAAGGTCCAAGATGTATAATCTATTGTCTAAGTCCGTCGTATTTCATAAAATTTTCATTCTGTATTTCTTAAATCTAATGGACATAATATTTCCTTGCTTTATACGCTTTTCACAAAGAAATGTATATGATATATATATAAAAAATTAGATCACGAAGGATTTTCAACAATCATAGATTCCATATACTTAACCTTATTAAGCTGTGCAAAAATTCTTTTACTTTTTCTATGTCAAAGGGTAACCGCAAGCTAGAGATTTCAGGAACAGTTTTAATATTCCGATAATATTTGAACACATTTGTGATAAAATCTCTCACATCCCCGATTAGAGCTCGTAACATAGTAAGTGGGAACTTAGAACATTTTTCATGTAGTTTAGGAAGATTATCTGTTTATATAACGGACCAAAGTAAAGTAGCATTTCTGCCAATAATTTTTATCAATTTATTTTATTCAATCGTAATTTTTAAATATGGATACGTTTCCTTGATGTGTAAAAATGTTTTAACAACAGTATCTTAAAAATCATTGCTTAAAAAAATTACTAAATTTTTATAAAATTTTTTAATTAATTTTTGAGTTGTAATTAATTTTCTAATGTCATTCATTTTTATAATTTTTATGAATACAATATATTTTGTAAGCAATATTCCAAAATTACTAGTAAAGCATGTACAAAAAAAATCACATAAATTTGAAAAAAGGACCACAAAATTTGTATATCTATTAAATTCTCGAATATTTTCTAAAAAGCTTTTTGAAAAAAAAAATTAATATAAAAGATACAAATTCTTTAAGTTAATACATAGAACAGGAAAGAAAAAATAAACAATAATAATTTTATTCTCTCAGTTCTAAAAACATACATAAACATATTAAAAATCATACATAGATAAACATAAATAATTGTGTTTATGTTTATTTGTAATATTCATTTTTAGTGTTTATAACTTGATACTGTTTTTGAGCCAGCAGCATAATAAAATAATTGAAAGATCGTTCAGATTGTCGTACAAGGCAGATAGTTAATCTAAAGGCACCAAATTTCACAGATAATTATTTCTTGGATATTAGTTTACTCAAAAGAAGTTATTTAAAAATTTGATTGGATTTTTAACCTCCAGCGGGAGCGGCCGTCATACCAACATGAAAAGTCGCCCTTATTTCCCACATACGCTATAGTAAAATGTAAATTTTCAAAAGCGTAACTATTAAAACTATGTTGTAAATAGCTCAGGATGAATAACTACAATTACTTTAAACATTTTTTACTTAAAGAGAAGCAGAAACAATATAAACATAAATTGCAATAACAATAAAAAATGACCACAGGTTAATTGAAGATTTAAAAATAATATAAATGAAATTCCCGATATTTTGACAGAACAATTTGCCCATAAAATATAGAAGTAAATACAGAATTTATGTATGAAATGGAAAAAAGTGACATTTAGATATGAAAAGGAAGAAAATAATTTCATTGGAGGGTTGCAATTTGAGCAAATGAGTTTAGTGTGCTCCAAACATATAAATCTCTGACAAATCTCACAACTGAACCTTGTGATTCTAGTCCGCTTTTCTTTTTGGAAGGGTTTGCTTTTTTTTTCTCTGACGTCGCATCTTCCACTTCTTAATACCTAGTTCGATTTTTCTCATTAGCACTTTTAATTTTAGCTAACTTTGTAGAGAAGTGGGTGCTCTTTTCTCAAAATTTTCTTTCGTAAGTGCATTTGCCAGATGTCGCCAGACTAAAATACTATAGATTTGTAAAATCTTACTAAATCAGACATAACAAAAACTTAGCTGAACGGTCGCGAGTATCTCTAAAATACAAATATCTAATCGGCAGAGTCCTATTAACGTGGCAAACTTTTGACGAAAACTGAAAGTAGGTCAAAGGGAGGGGGGAAATAGACAGGCGTTCCCAGAGCCATTGGAAAATTATAAAACGAAATTCATGTCTAGTGCATCTCTCACATACGCGTGTCCACTGGAAGGTTAATTAAAAATTTATTGAAGATTTAAGTTCATACAAAAAATCTTAAAATACATAATCGAATAAAAAACCATTTTTTAAAAAATATTTTAGAATTTAGAAAATGTATATTTTGAATGAAATTAGTCTTTTTTTATCTTAATTTATTTTTATTTAATTTTAATAAATTTTCCAAATTATTTTGAAATTATTTTACAACAATACTTTATTAATTGCTTTTATACACACAACGGATGATGGAAATGATATTAGGTGCATATTGTGTGCCATTATAACTGTTAAACAATTAAGAATATTCTTTTATAAATAATATAAAGTTAGATGACTCTATTTTAAATAATTATCATGCTAAAATGCATCAAACAGTTCCAGATCAAATCTGCTTTTAGTTTTTCATTCTTAAGTAAACTAAAAAAAAATTTTACATTTATTTTTTTCGTATAATGTCTAATAATAATTTTTATACATAAAAAGAAGGATAAATACAGATAAGAAAAAGTAATAACAGTAAACAATTAAATACAATTTATTGTTTGTTATTATCTCTATTATTTATTTATTCCAAAGAAAAACAAATCCTAAATTCACAAAATTTTATTTATGCATATAATTTGAAATGTTAGAATTCCTCAGGAAATTGCAATGCCCTTTGACATTTTCTTTGAAAAACAATCAAATGAAATTATTAAAATCAACTTCAAATGTTTTTCTTTGTTTTTAAAAGATTGTCGATTTTCTCTTGAAAATATTTATAAAGTTAGAATACCCCTTCATATTATACGCTTAATCTGATTTTAACACGATCAATTTATTGTTTTTGTAAAATAAAAGTAAGGTAAAGGGTTAAATTAAAGATCATTATTGGGTCTAAGAAAATAATTTATATTTTGTATTTTAAATATATTTTATTTTGCATTGTAAGTGCATATTATACATGAGAACATTTCTTTTTATTATGCGTTTATTCTAACTTTAAATTGTCCATTGTTACTTTTATTGTTTCTATGAAATAAAAGCAGCATATATGATTAATCTGATCAGCATAAAGGATTAATCTGAATGATTAATCTATTTCGATTTTATTGCATTTAAGAAAATCATTTACCGTTTTTATTATAAAGTGATACTATTTTTAAAAATGTGGTGTTTTAAGGCAAAATTTGTATTCATGATAAAGGAACCTTCAATCTCTTTTTTTATTTCAGGCAAAAAAAAATCAAGTTTGTATTACATAAAAGCCTTATTTAACATTTTACTGTCAAATTGCTTAAATCAGAAAGAGTTTCTGTACTTATGAAGAATTGTGAAAGCCATCAAAAATTTGCTTCCTTATCTTATATATTACTAGCCGCCTTTGGCGACCAGCTGGTTCGCCATGAGTAATACGTTCTAAAATTTTAAATTAAGTCACATATTCATTAGCCTTGAAGTAATTCCGGGCATTGATTGGCCTGAAATTAATGTTTTTTTCCGTGATGTTGCCAAAATATTAAATATGTTTTTTCAAAGAAAGCGAAAAAGAAAAAAAAATAAATTATTTAGATGTTGCAAACGATTATAAAAACCTTGGCTTAGCATTTTTTTTTAGAAACTATCACATTTTTCAATGGAAAAAAAATATTGAATTAATGCTACAGATATTGCAAACGATTATAGAAATATGCCATTGCTTCGGTATTTAAATGTATATCCTGTCTAAATTCAATCAGGTTTACCGTAAAGAAAGAAGATTTGTTGAATTAACTATTTAGAATTGCAAACGATTATAGAATCCTTTGCTTTGCATTTACTTTTAAAAAAAATATCACATTTTATGTTTATTTTATTTTATCCAGTCACGTGCTGAAAGTATCATTTCTTTAGACTTGATTTACGATGATATTTTTTTTATTTTATTATTATTATTTGAACTTCCGTCATTGTTTTCTTTTCTTTTATCCGGTCACGTGATCAAAAAAAAAAAAATTAAAATATTTCTTTAAAAAGCTGTTAAAAATAGAGAATTAAGGTATACATTAAAACACTGATACCATTAGAAAGCTAATTTTTTAATCTTTAAATTGATGTAAAAATCATGTTTGTGCGATAATATTTTCGGAAGTTATAGCGGAAAAACGTCGAAATTTCGCTTAAATTTTAATTAATTCAAATTCTAATTAAAAATTCGAAAAAAGGGCTCCGAGGTGCACATTCCCGACCTCCAAGGTATACATATACCAAATTTGGTAGCTGTAGGTCCAACGGTCTGGCCTGTAGAGCACCAGCACCAACACACACACACACACATTGAGCTTTATTATCAGTATAGATTATTATTACTAAGGAATTTCGGGAATTATATTTTCCCACTAGTAAAATCTATAAAAAAAAAACTGTTCAAGCATTGACATGAAGTTTTAATCAATGTCGCACTGTTATTCAAAGATTGTAGTAATAGTAGTTCCACTTATTACTAAAACCAGACAGAAAACATATTTTAAAGACTTTAAAAAAAATTAAGATTGAAATGTATTTCACATACAACAGTTATAACAGATGTAAATGACTTAAACTGAAATATGAATAAAGTAAATTCAAATTGTTGTTAAATTAATATTTTTTGGTTTTATGTTTAAAATTAATATCACCTCAGTGCTCTTTTGAAAAAGAGAAAGCAGTTTAGACAATAATACTTTTAACTAAAGGAAAAATTAGTTAATATTTGTTAAGTATATCAATAAGTAAGTATATTAATAAGTTGAGTATTATAATAAGTTTTGTTATTTTTAGGGAAAATAATACATAAAACCGCAGTGAATAAAAATTCAATAAGAATAAGGTTTTTAAAATTTAATTTTTTAATGAAAGAAGAATTTTTTATTTATTTATTATATCTGTACAAAACTATTTCAAAACACTTTTATAGATAAAAATAACATGTAATTTATGAACCTTAGATACAATAAGTTTTGAAATCATAATTCGTTATTTATATTTATACCATAAATATTCTTCTTATATCTTAATATGAATTGCTTTTACGTCCAACTATTATATTATCATTGTCTGAAATAAAAAAATAACGCTGAGAACTAATTAGTTGCAAGTATGTAAAAAAAATTAAGCACCAACCATGCCGAAATAATATTACGCAAAAGAGAATAATTATGGCACAATAATGCTAGTTGGGAAACTTAATATCCACTGAATATCTCAAGTGTAACATCTCATTAGTAAAAATTATCAGTTTTTTTATTAAAATTCCTTATCCATTTCTTGCGGATCATATACATATACCTTCAAAGAAAATATTCCGGACCTGAATTTTTTTTTCCATTTTGTTCCAAATTAAATTAAGTTCCAACTATTTTCGCTTGATTAGCCATCTTGAAGATACTACTTTTATACAAAAGCAGACGCTTTTATTAAAATAGAAACTTCTACCTTGTCCAATCTCATCATCAAATGAGTAAAGTTTACGTATTGTTAGAGAAGTTTATAGAAATTAGGAAAAGTATGATATTTTGGGGTAAAATCGTCTGCCTATTGATGTAGCCTTTTTGTGATAAGATCAAAGTTTGTTTGAACAGGTGCCTTTAATTTTCTCGGAAGATGTGGATTATTTTTTTCTGGCGCTTGAAAGCAATCGCTTTTTATCGTAATGAGGAGAAACTGCTAATACACACAATTTCAATTTTTTCATTAGTTAGGATTATGTTGTGAAATACAGCGAAGATTCATTACAGGTTAAATAACAACAATAAAAAATGGCCACGAAATAGGTCTTTAATCATTGTTTATTAAATTTTAGAAAGTTCGATCATGATCGGAAAAATAATATTATGAAAATATAGTTATTTAATAATGCTATGTATTAGATAACTCATTGGCAAATTGACGGACCAATAAACAAACTAATTGCAAATAAATGAGCAGTTTAATTTTATAATACATCAATGCAATTATAAGAGAAATGAATTAAGAACAATATTTTATTAATATAATATTTTTATTTCACTTTAAACGTTATCAAACAGCTTTCTTTTCTTAAGGGTAAAATAAAGGTCTTAATTTCATCGTATTATTTTTCTAATTTTGTACCTATCCTAACATCTTGTTTGTAACTTTGAGACATATATAATTTCAAATCTTTGATGCATTCAAATGAAAGTCAGTACATATTATTTAATGCCTGGAAAGATTTATTGCGCAATTAAAAAATTTGCTATGCCTTCTAAAAGTTAAACGAACTTTGAAAGATTGTATGTTTTTCCACCAAAAATTTTAAATAATTCATTCGTAAAAAATATTTTTTTCCTCACGTTAAAATAATAATAATTTATTTTGTTTTGTTTTTTGTAGAATATGATGAATTTCTGCAAAATTACAAGTCAAAATGGCTTATCTTTAAAGAAATATATATCTTTGATATTATACAGCGCTAAAGTACGTATCGAATATAGGTTCCCATCACTGTCAATCATAAGTTAGTCCACTTAAATTTATTGCATAGATAGTATCACATATATTTACATGTTATCATATATTATTATATCGGTTAGGTGATTATGTATAGCTTTTTTCCAGTGCTGTGGAGGCCACAGTTTTTCTGGTCCCATTCCACATAATGATGTGTCTGATGCGTGCATTGAATTACTGAATTTTTAGCATTTAAATCTGAAAATAAGTAAAAGTATTTCGTAATTTGAAACACAAAAATCATCTGGAAAAGCTTCTTAATCCCAATTATCCTTTATGCTATTATAGTTGTCGATTCAACAATAAATATCTTAAATATGATGTATCATTTAATTAAGAGAGTATATAAATTCGTATGTCAAAAGATTAAAGTGATTTGTAGAATCACATAAAATTCTCATAAACATATATTGTTAAGTATGGAAATTCGGAAGATGATGAAGAAAATTTTAACATTGATGACATCAATCAATCATGATTTATCGAAAGTATTCCAGGGATTCTTAAAGAGCTAAATTCTCCAATCCTTATCATCAACTAAGTCTCGTGATATTTCAAATAATCCAGACTGCTGTAGATAAATTGGGTGTAAAAAGATGACCACATAGAAGGGCTATATCTTCTTAAATTTATCAGTCTTTGAATGCAATAGTGTTGATGAGTATCAAATGTTAAAATTAGCCAAATTTTGGTCTTTTTACCCAATAGCAACACAAAAAGTAAATGTTTGCGTCATCCTAAAATTAATTTTAAAAAATATTTTTAATGATACCAATATTTGCTTCCTTTTTTTCTAAAGTTTAAAAAACTTTTTAAGATATTTTTGCTTAAATTTCAAAAATAAGTTCCAATGTTAGATTGAAGTCTAAATCTGTGTTTGCTCTTTAATTAATAATTTAAGAGCGTCTTCTATTATTGAAAATTAAGGAAGAAGAATTCTGTTTAATATCTGCATAATTTACATAATGTTAGTTAAGTCTATGAAGATTGCAATACTAATAAAGTTAGAAGATAGATTAATTGGGTAATTACGTTTAGAATAGCACTATCGTATTATAAAACTTGACTATTAGGATGGTTCATATGCACAATGAGCAAAACAAGTGTAAGACTATTAAAATAACAAAATTTTAATATTTCGTAGTTAGATGCTAAAAAATATTTCCATAGGAGCTCTGGTAACTGAGCATTAAAATATGAGAAAGAGATTTAATTTTAAAAAACGCAATTAATGTTCCAGATGAGCTAACTGGTGATCTAAGGTAACTAATTAACTTCAAAATCTGATATTCCAAATTATAAACATCCACACTACTAGTAATCTTATTAATCAGCAGTTTGATAAGATTGCCATCATGATTTAATTTCATGATAATCAGTAACATATATCTAACTAGACATATGAAGCATTTGCCTAGAGGGCTGCCTGTGCTAAGAAAGCATGTCGATTTCAAAAATATATTTTATTAGTTATAAAATCAATTAAGTCATAAAAAATTCAACTTCTGTTAATAATAACATAGTACAATATGTGCCTTTAATATTTTTATGCAACAACTTTAATAGCAATATTCTTCATATAATTTTATCAAGTATAAATGAACAGGTTTTTAATGCATTTTTAAGTTCATTCAGTTATTAGAATATGTATAAAAACGGGCAACAGTTTCAATAATATTGTGTACAATGATAACTGCGTACCTAGAGTGAAGCAGATAAATAAATACATATTCACAAAATTGAAAACCTAAAATAAATCATTAGCATGTAAAGCATGTGTTGAAATATGAAATTAAACTGAAATTAAATTTGAACGTTCAGAATATCCAATGCCTATCTGCCAAGGTCTGCGAAACGCAATACCCCATAATTGATGATGAATGATTTTAATTTATAGCAAAGTAATGACTACCTACATGGACGAATCAACTTTCTATAGTTAATACACATGATGCGATGAAATTATTCTCATGCCTTTTACCATTAAAATGCTGTATATTTCCTTGATAAGCAGAAACATTCATTAAAGCCATATTCACATTTCAATAGTTATGATAAAAATTTACATAGCAGAGGTTAAATTTATCACACATCAAATGTTCTTGAAAAGTATCTAGTATAAATGCCGTGCGAGAAAATGTAAAAATATATTTAATATTAGTATTTGTTAGTTTCGTGGTAAAAGCTTATATAAAAAATATGATATTTTTATTGTGGGAGATTCTGTATTTAAAATATTACTACACAAAATAAGACTAAATGCACTTACCATCTGCAAATTTACTTTTTATATTAATTTATATGTATATAAATAATGATATCTCTGAATCTAATTTAAATTCTATTTAGTTTCATGATTTTTATCTTATTTAATCTGTATTAACGTAATTCCGAAATGCTCTCTTATCTCCTGGCCCAATTTCCCTTTTTTACGTAATTAATTCTATAAATGCTCTGAAAACATGAATTCAGCTTGTTCTCAAGCTAACAGCGAAAAAATAAAACTCCCTACCACTCAGGCATACATTTCAAAGATACATAAGTTTCCCTTTCCTAAATCTGCCCGTGTAAATGAAGTCCTTATCAAAATTTCATAATAAAATGACTGAATGGAAAAATTTGTGTTTTGCGTTTTTTCTGCTCTTGTGTAGCGATCTTTTAGGATCTAGTAATCTTTTAGGTCTCTTAATCTTTTAGATCTACGATCTTTTAGGATATAAGTAAATTATGTTTCCTGTAGTGAAAAAAATCAAAAATTTATTTTAATCGGCCAATCACCTGTTAAAATATGTTGACATATATTTATTATGTTATAATATACTAAATATTTCTATTATAAGAAACATTATTTTTTATGAAAATGAGAAAGCTGTTGTACCGAAGAATTTTAATATATCTTAATTTCCTGAGGAAAATAGCGATAATAAAAAATTATTATTTTAAAACGGCTAAAAATTTTTTAATAACTAATAATTAATTTTTGACGAAGTATCCAAAATTTAATTAAGATTTTTAGCAGCAATTTAATTATATGTTTACAATGTGAAATAAGGAAGACCGAAGCCATTTAGGATGATAAAAAGAAGGGAAGCCACAGAAAGCTCAAATTTTCATCTACCATTTTAAGTAAGGAGACATATTTCAATATCGACTGAGGAAAATAAATATTTTTATATATAACTGACGTCTGGCTTTTCCAGGCATTTGCCCTATTTAATATTTATTTTATATAATAAATCATGAGCACAATTATATTGTTTTCTCGATTACTCTACCATGCTTCATGGAGTTTGCGAGAAAACTTATATTTAAATGCATTCAATTAATTTATATTCGTATAAAGAAAAATAGTGTATACAATAAAAATTTAAATGGCAGCAATATTTTTTTATTTCTTTCATATTTTTGTCCTTTTCTTTCAATATTATTTGATTTTAATTTTATTTCTTAGATATTAATGAAACAATATGCTTATTTTGTTAACTTATATTTCTTCATTAACTTGTAAAAATTAATATTTATGTAAAATAAATATTCTTGCAAATAATTTCATTTATATTTAGCAAAAAAGGCACAAACATTTAGCTTTATTCAATTTTATTCTTAACATTAAATATTTAGAAATTATTTGGTATCTTAAAATATTTTACTTCCCAGATCTTGGCATATATTGTGGTAAGTTTAAAATAACATTTATATTTCCTCCATTTCATTATTAACACTAAATATTTAAATTTTATTTAGTATCCAAGAACATTTTACTTCCCACAACATGGCATTTAATGAAGTAAACTTAAAATAAATATTTAGCTTTCAATTCTTAACATTAACTATTTAAAAATTATTTGGTACCCAAGAATATTTTACTTCCCAGATCTTGGTATATAAGGTGTTATATTTAAAATATGTTGTATAGCATACAATGGTAAAAAAAGGAAAAAAATTAGTTAAAATGCTCAACTTTAGTTAACCAAGATTTAATTTGATACCTCTTGCAAAAATTCTCTGACTGACTATATATTTCTGGCATTGTAAGAATTTTCGGATTGCATACTTGTGAACATCGATTATTTATCTTTTTACTTCGGAGGAATAGCAACTTATTCTAGTGTTTCCCGAGGTTGCAAAAGGCGAATCAACAGTTGCGTTTCGCACTTCAAACTCCCATTGCGTGACAAACGGCCATTAGATGTTTTAGAACTTCCGCGCACAAGGAATGCGTTCCGTTTTTCAAAAGCTGTTCTCTATCTCATAAGGCTCTTCCATGTTATGGCGTGATTTGTAGCAGACGATATGGAACTGGAAGTGGGGGTTGGTAATGACCAGAGAATTCGACCAGATGACCATAGGAGTGACCACAATGGTTGAAAAAAATGCAATAAAAATAAAACAAAAAGGCGGCCCCGAAGTTTTTGAGTGAAATTCGGCTGTCCATGTTGCATTCATTCATGAACGGAAGATGGTTGAAAGTCCAGGTCGTGTGGCGGTTGTACTTTTTTTTTTATTTTGTTTCGATTTTGTTTTCTTTTTCTTCTATTTCCTCGAGGGATGCTTGTGAAAAATGCATGTTCTCTTAAAGAAAGTCGAATATTTATTCAAGATAGACCATGGGGCATCTTCTGAAAATCGAAGGTCACCGAGAAAAAAAAAAGAGGAAACAATTTTTCTGAGTGGTTGTCTATCGTATTCCGTTTTGCAAGAAAGTTGAATTCTCAAAATCCGATCTCCGCTGTTGGTTTATTCGGATGACTTACAGAAGCTATCATGCTTCTAAAAAATTATGCTTTTTATTTGTCTCTCTTTTACATAAAACCACTGAATTTGATGATACTTTTAAGCAGTACGATTTTCATTTTACTCAACTTGAATATAAAATAACATTTCAACCTCTGTCATTTAAATCTATTTTACATAAGCAACGTTTATGGCCTTAGTGAAGTATTTGAACGCAAAATGCTTTTTTTCTGAATCTAAGTGGAAAACATAATTTCGATTCGGGTTTATTTTTATAACTCTTCGACATGACTTTTAAATTTTTATGGTAATATTAAAGGATAAAACCATTAGATATAAAATACTTTTTTAAAATGTCGCTACATTTTATGAATTCCATGAAGACAAGAAATTAAATTCATAGCTGCGTATATTTATTCAAATTCTTAGCATATGCATTTTTTATACTTAGGGCAAAAGTGGTATGAGATATTAATATCATATAATCGAAAATTTTAAGGTATATTTTGTAAATCTTGAGGTTATTTTTTTTTCTGTTATATGATTTATTTTGCTTACTAGAAAAGTGATTTAAATTTTGAAAAGAAACAGTTTCGATAAATTTATTAAAAGCGAATATGAAACTCAGTCTCATTTTAAAAAGATGGAAAATGTTATACAAACTTTTTCTTCAATTTTACATGCATAAATATCTTAATGTATTTAAAACATGTTATCTCATTTTTTGCATCAAATTTTGACTTTCTTTTTTCTGCCATACGATTTATCATTTTCTTATCAGAAAACTGATTCGAAGTTTGAAAAGAAGTTTCGTTAAATTTATTGAAAGCGAATACAAAACTAAGTCATGCATTTAAAAAAAATGCAAAATGTGATTATTTTAGGACATTTTCAACTAAAATTATGGCTTTTTTTAAATATGGCTCTGATTTTTAAATATTTTACTCCATAATCTAATGCATTTTTTATATTATAAATTGTATAACAATATGAAATACTGCCCATCATATCTTACACTATAGAAACTAATTTGCAATAGTATAATTACTACCTAGGTCAAATTTTCCATTCTGTAACTAACAATTAAAACTGAAACAAAATTTTCATATATTTGTTAAATGCAGTCACACTTGTAAATAAATAAACAGGTTTTGTTTATTAATTTCGATTTATTTGCATATTGCTTTAAAGAATGGTAAAAAGTAAGTGATAACTTTTTTATTTTATAGCGTCCTATCTTTTAATGACTAAATTTTATCATAATTTAGGAATTTAAAACAATAGAATTTAACAGAATTATGCTAAGTGTTCAGAGAAAAAAAAAATGCTCATTACAATCTGATTCCAGACAAATTACACGGAAATTTAAAAAGATGTAATTTGAAAAATGAAAGGAAATAGCTACTGCGATATTTATTTCGTATATTAATTTAAAATAAAGTTTTAGTAAAGTATTTAATTTCTTTTTAACACTGAATTTAATTAACTATTCAAAAAATGTATTTCACTAATAAAGTAGCAATATAGATTTAAATAAGAAAAGTAGTTAAAAATGCACTAATTTTTGCCTTTCTGCGATAAATAAATATTTTTTTTAAGCAATAATTATTGATGTCTCATCTTCTGGATGTATATGTCTATTACGTCCAAAAGAGTAAACAGAAGTCTTTTACATTAAAATATTAAAAAAAAAGGTTATTCAAATGGGGTTTAGAAACTAAGGAAATGCCTTTCAAATCAGAAACGGTCTTTATGAAATTTTCTCTCTTACTTTATGATGAATATCTTCTCCTTCAACTCGCATAAAATTGGAAAACATTCAGTAAGCCGGTAAAGACATTTCATGTATTTGGCGAACGATAGTTACAGAATATGGTCAAATCTTCTTTGGCTAAAATCTAGGATTATTTAGTGGAAACTATACAGCGGATACGGTTTGGACGTCTTTTCTTCAGACCATCTGATGCTAAAATTTAATATGGAACTGTAATTGTATTTACGTGGCTACCTATCGAATTTCTTTGCTTAAGAAGAATTTGTTTACAGTATGCAAAATTATAGACTGACAGACAGTAAATCCTACGACAAATTTGTTTCAAAATCTCCTAAATGCCAATTTTTTGAATGCTAAATTTGTATATCAAATTTTACTTTTCTAACTATTTACGTTTTATAATTATTGAGCTCACTTATACTCGTTAACTACAGTCAGATTCCTTTTCATCCAGAATTTGACAAAAATTATAAACTTGTTTTAAAATCCATGCACTGATTTTTTTTTCCTTTTAGCTCAAAGCGTTTTATAATTATAGTGTTCACAGATATACATTTTGCCAAAAATGTGTTTCTTGAATTAAGGGACGTTTAAAACGTATAAATTCGTCAGAATCTAGTGTTCGATTATTATTATTATTTTGCACGATTTCAATACTCTCTTTTTGTTTATTTCACATACAATAAAATAAAAAGTTCAATTTCTTAATTAACAATAAAAAAATTAAGTTTTTTCTAGATAAAAATTTTTATTTCAATAATTTATCAGATCTACGTGAGATTAAAACTTTTCTATGGCTATTTTGTCTAAAGCGGCTCTACTAAAACAAAAACAGATACTGCACACTTCAAATTTAACTCAACTTAAAGTTGGGATCTTCATTTTTTTAAAGTTTCTGTACCGAAAATGTAAGACTAGAACAATTAGAAGAGGAATTTTCTTGTGCAGAAAACTATGATGTATGGATATATTAGATTACTACATATTCTCCTTCTGTGGTTTTATCAAATCTTTGTTTTTAGGAAAAAGGAAATACAATGTATCAGTTACTAATCTTAATCGCCCTGAAACTGAATCTCATAATTTAACTGACCCATCATTAACCACATATGTTCAATAAACTCAGAACTTTGTCAAGGCTTGTAGTGGTCTCCTATAACTACTCTTACAGAAGAAATCTGCTAAAAAATAAGGGGGAGAAAAAAGTGATCAAGACTGTGAAGGTTAAATACAGAATAAGCAGACAGAAAAAAAATGGGTGTTGTCCCCTGTGGAGTGTGTGGTCACGGTTCTCTTGTTAGAGACCGGAACTTCTTTCTTACTTACACGCTCCGAAGGATAAGAAAGAATTGAAAAAAAAGGGTGTGTATTTTGTTACAGCTAAAAGAAAACGGGAAGAAGGTAATAAAATAAAGCTATATTCTCTCATCCGTTACAGCCATATGAGATCTAATCAGTGTTGAACGACAGGAAAAAAAGGCCTTAAGCGTCCATGATTGGAGTTAAACATTTTGATTGAAAGTTAAGTTTACCTTTCTGATGTATACTTCAAGGTTTTATTTCTTCAACAGTAATTTTTAAGACATTTTTCGCGTCGTTACATACACTTTCGTAAAGGCAGAAAATGTTCGTACCAAATGAAAATTTTTCATCCAAAACATCAAAATGTGATATCTCCGTTTCGGTGGACCTGCTGATATACTTTCTGTGCTTAAGAAATGATAGGATTCTTAAAGTCCTATCATCTACGATTTGGTTCAATGGCTTGCATAAGATTGCATACGATAACGAATTGCTTGTATTTGATCGAAAGTTAAGTTTGCCTTTCTGATTTATAACAACTTTTCATTGTTTGAACAGAAATTTTTAAGACATTTTTCGCATCGTTACCTGCACTTTTATAATGGTAGAAAAAGCTCATTTCCGTTGCAAATTTTTCTTTCGAAATGAAAGGTGATATCTCCCTTTGAAAGGTGGGGCTTACTGAAACACTTTTTGTAAAAAAATACTTTGATTCTTCTAACTCTGCCATCTAAGAATTGATTAAATTATTTTTATATGAGCACATTTACAACCAAATTACTACAAGACGGGAGTGCTTACCAGTACTCTGAAGATCATATAAACCATAAAGATATTCATGAACAATATAGTCACGAAGATGTAAAAGACTACGTCGTTAATTTAAACAAATAATTAGATTTACTAGAACAAATCAACTCACATCAGCACGAGTCTGAGAACTTAACCATTATTGACGGGTCTCAACTTTTATACGTATATAGAATGCTCGAGAACAGTTCAATTTCAAAACTTGAGAAAAGTATAGAGCCTTACAGATCTTAGATAAACAACGGATAGCATTTTAAATAAAATAATTCCACTCTACGAATAAAACATCGTAATTGGAAATGAACCATGGACCAACCTATCAGAAATGAGAAGCCATGCTAATTGAGCCACAGTGTCTTCTATTCCTACATACTGATTTGTGCGGCCGTGTTGTAAAGTAACTTTTGATAAAAAGATAACTTATATTGTGATTCTAAATTTGTAACCAATAACACTTGATATAATTCATTATAACTGGAGATTTTGAGGAGAAATACAATAAATTTTTGTCAATAAACAACATGCTGATTTGTATTGAACTGAACATAGGTTTGAACAAGAATATTTTTCAATGATGTGCATTACTTGTTATAAATATTACGGTGTCCCAAAAGTTTTTCCTTCACTGCGCTATGAAGGCCTTATATGTGTGTTATTGGCCTTATATGTGTGTTATTGTGCAATTCAAGCTAATCTATTAGCCTTTTATGGCATCGGTTTCAGTTGTACCAGAATTCTACTACACTCCCAAAAAGTTCTTTTGCCCATTTTGTGGAATTGGAAAGGCTTAATTCTCTACGAGCTCCTTCCTCAAGTTGAAACAATAAATTTTTCGAAATACTGTCATCAACTGGATCAATTAAAAGCTACCATAACAAAAATAAATAAATAAATAAAAAATAAACAGCCAGAATGAATGAGACTATGAGGCTTTGTTTTTTATCATGGCAACGCGACTCTACATATCGCATTAATCTTAAGAAAGATGCTCTTACAGTTTGAATGGACGTTCTACCGCATACTGCATAATCTTCAGATCATGATCCATCTGAGTATTATTTATTTATGCATTTAAAAAATTATCTTCGCTATAAACGTTTTAAATTCATCAAAGAAATAAAAGGTCCTTGAAGGTTATTTTTGGTTCAAACCATTGCAATTTTAGAAAGAAGGTATAATGAGGATTCCCGAAAGATGGGAGAAATTAACAAAGGAAAAAGGTTCATATATAACAAAATGAATAATATTTTAAACAATTTAAATATTATTGTGTATTTATTTCATATTAGAAATAAGAAAGCACATTATTGGGCACTGTAATATTTTTATTACAGGAGTTTTTTCTTATCATGATTATTTCTTCAAGACTATTTTCAAACTAAAAAGCTGCTTAGTAAGAATAGAAAGAAGTCAAATTAATAGCCAAAATTATGATATTATATTTGATTAGTAATTTATAATTAGCGCATTAAAATTTAATAGAGATATTTTTTAACTATACACCAAATAGGAACTATGATTATTCGGTTTGCAATTAGTAAGCAAAACACATATAACAACTGTAATTCCGTATTAATTTTGTTTCAAATCTGAAATTTAGTTTTTAAAATCTACATCCTTTTTAATGCTTCTATTATTAATTTTTCTTTTTTTCTCAATGTATTTACAATTATTTTCATCAGTAATACATTCTATTTTGAATTAGTGAAAAACACCCATCACTAAATTAGATCAATATCATTTTAAATTTGGATTTCACTTTAAATAACCAGCGGCACTTCCATTAATGAATTTTTATGCTTCCAAATTCCATTTATCGTCATTACTTAATTGAAATCCTCACGTCAAAGAAAAAAGGACATCCACTCGTCTATTTTACGCACGTGTTCTAAATTTCATCGAGTGCGGCGATGCATTCACGAATGCATTATGACCCCCTGGTGGTCACAATAAGCGATAAAAGTATTCATACACATTAAGCAAAATAAATTATAACTAATGAAAGAACAGATATTTTTTTCCAATTCCATTATGATAAAACTCAATTCTAGAACTAGAAAACGGAATGCTCAACGTTCCAAGTTATGATTTTTGAATACCGGAACTCGTGTAAGTGATTTTCTTTTTTAAAATCTGGAAGTCAAATAATGTTCCATTCATTACGAAATACTACATTGACAGACTCTGCTGAATTTGATGAGTAATGGTAGGTTATAAATGGACTAAATTATCTCCGGATTATTTCTGGGTTATGGATGGTTACTGTTAAAAAAGAAATCACTGAGCTGTTGGAAAATAATAGCCTTGTCATTTAAATTTTTCAGTCACTGAACACACTTCTAGTGTGTTGATTAGTGAGCATTTAAGTAATCCCAAAAAGCAATCTGACTATACTTAAATGAGGATATTACGTGGTAATTTAATCATAAATTTTGAAATAGGCCCCCGTAAGAGACCATTCTATTATTCATCCATAATATTAATTGTGAAACTGTAGATATCTTCATTAAGCTCTCCCTAATTCTTCAAGGCCATGTGTTATTGCATCAAAAAGTGTAAGTTCTGGCTTACCAGGAGTCATCAGTCAAGTTTTGATGTGTTAAAACTAGGTGAATATATATAAAACATAATTTAGCAGATGTTTGACCGAAAAGCAAAAAGACTAGAAATTTTATCTTTCATTTATTCCACTATGGGAGCCATAATTTATACAACAATGAAGCAATGATAAACTGGTGTCTGTTTACAGCTTGATATAAGAGGAAAGTATCCGAAATTTTTATGTTCAGTGATTTTAATATGAGAATTTCATAGGTTCTTCTTTCACAAGTGTTAAGTTATGAAAGGGAACATTTTTTATCTTCCAAAGGTATGACTGAGGGATAGGGAATTTTATTCTTTTATTAAGAGCCTGAGAAAATGAATAATCATCAGTTAAATAACAAAACAATTACATAAAAGTTATATTTACCAGGAAATAGGAGAACTTTTTGTACTGACATTAATGACTGCTAGTAAGATGGAACCCACAGTTTTGGATGCATTGAACTTACGGCTTTAGCGGACTAGCGAGAATTTAATGAAAATATTCTTAGCTGTAAAGTGTCGCAATCAATGTTATGAATGACAAATTTGGTTAATTTAAGATACAAATTAGGAAATTAATTAATATTCACATTTTAATCAAATATATTATTACATATATATGCATCATTCCACAGTTTGCAAAACTGTGACATGAGCTTAAATTTTGAATCGAACCACACATTAGAAATTCTTTTATTAAATTTTATTTAATAATAAATATTTCTTCTCTTCTAAAATTCCTTTCTGGTTCATAAAAACTATATAGGAAAGAACATACGCTGTTCGTCTTTGATAAAGAATTTAGTAAGTCTAATGGTAAAATGGGCTGCTATAGATCAGATTTATAAAAAGGAGGTCGTAATGTTGAAATATTTTGGATTCTCTGGTCTTGGGTATAAATCTCGAGTCAAATCAAAGACAGTGACATCAAACCATTTTTTTTTTTTTCTGTGGCTCAGTTGAGCTAAGGAGCATAACTAACGAGCTTTAACGGAATTTAACACCCAATCTCTCTAAGCTGTCTTGGCATTTATTATATAGATTATATTCTTCTTTCTTATTGGAAAATCATATTCATATTTGAAATTTCAAGAAAATTTTTATTGTTGCCCATTAAAGAGAATATTTGGTCTAATAGAAGTTTTATTTTGTGAGTGGAAGGATAAATATATTTCTCATCTGACACTGAGTTTTGAACCAGAGTGCAATTCATAATTTCACATTACTATAATTATATCTAACATCTTTCATTCCAATATGAAATTGTATGCATGCGCTTTTTAATTCTTTTGATATAAAGAATGGAATAGATGTGGCTTCTTACTTTAAAAATTATTGGAATTTTTGCCTGAATATTTATATAAGAATTCCATCATATCAGCTGTAACGTCTTTAAAAACTCTATATAATCATTAGAGCTTAATGGAAAGTATTTATTTACTGCAATAAAGAGGAAGGTTGTTAATTAGTTAGTTTAGTATGTTAAGATAATTTAGTAGGAATATTGATTATTTAAATGCTTTTAAAAGTAGCTTCTGTTTTTGCCATCTTCATTGGATATATGCATAACAAAGCTAAATGAAATCTTTTGCTGTTTCTTGCTATCAAACGATTTTATTTACCTTTATATCTGAAACTTCCATTATCTTTTTCAGTCTTCGTATAGGGCGTAAAGAGAAAAGACAAATCATGGACATTTTTATTGCATAAGAAACTTCATTACACCGGAAAAAATCATTTATGTAAACTTTAATAAATTTTGAGAGAACTAATTTAAGAATTCTATCATGGTCAGTTTTCGAGTACTTTGCATGATTATTACTTTGAGTACTTTTTTTAGTACTTTGCGTAATGGAATTTATTTTTACTGCAATAAGGACGAATATTTTTAATAATTAGATAACTTATTATGTTAGAGATAAGTTATCCCGAATATTATCTTACTCAATTGCTCGAAAAATTAGCTTCCGTTTTTACTATCTACCGTTGATATACGCATGAAATCTCAAAAAAATCGTTTGCTGTTTCTTACTACCAAACGATTTTATTTATCTCTACATTTTGAATTTCCTTCATCTTTTTCTGCGTCAGCATAATACGTAAATATAAAATAAAGATCAGGAGACATTTAATTTAAAGACTGATATAAGAATTCTATGATGGTCAACTGTTACATCCTTGATAATTCTATGCCATCATTAAAACATAACAGAGCGTATATAGCAGAGGTTCCCAACCTTTTTTGAACTGGAGCCCCCTTTTCTAGTGTATATTTCAATAACTTCCCACTTCAAATAAATAGGAGCATACATAATGCATGAGGAAAGCAAGAATTATATAAAAAAATTACTAATAGATAGAATATTGTTGGATTTGAAAGGCTACTGAATTTCTTCTTTATTTAAAAAATAGGAATAAAAGTTTTAGCTTGTTACAAAGACAGGCAGGGGTTTTAATGATAAAAAGTAATCCAAAATAAACTATTGCTTTCCAAATAAACAAATTGACAGTTTCAGAAAACAATCAAAACGTATACTTAATTATATTAAAAAGTATTTTTATTAAAATTTAAAGGCAGCGAATTTCTAACTTATGAGAAGGCTGAATTTGATGCATTTTAAGGAGCTTGTTAATATCAGGCTCGATTTTACTTTAAAAAGTAATCGTAAATCGCCGCTTTCAGTAACATGGAGCCTATTTCTTTTTTTTTCTTACCAATGTTGCCCCGGCACTAATTCCACATTCAGCTAAATATGAAGATGGGAATGCTATCAGAAATCGTTAAACAATCGACCATAATCCTGAATACAGCTGCGGAATCGATTTCTATAGCCAAAATTCTTGATAGCCCTTCTTGAATTTAATTTTTAATTCTTAATTTGCCATCAGTTCTATTAGTTCTTTTAGCTGAGATGATCTTTCTGGGTTGATATTGGAAAAAGTATCCAAAACCCAGGATGGTATGTCCATGTTTAAAATGTCCCGAAATCATTCCTTGAAGTGGTTGTAGAGATTTTCCATGTGTTGACAGTAAACAAGCAAGTCGTCGCACTTGAATGATATTGCTGATAAATATGGGAAGCTATTGAATTCACATCTGCCTATATTTCTTTTATATAATAGCAGTTTGGGCACGAAAGCAGCAACGATATTTTTAGTCTTAAACAAGTTTAAGTTGTCGCCTTCAAGTTAGAGATTGACATCATTAAACAATTTATACAGGTCTGCTAAGGGTGCAATATCGTTCTTTGATGCGATGAATTTGTCGCTCAATTCCGTGTGTTTGCTTCCTAGGAATTTTATTATAAATTCAAACAGATTGTGAAATTGAGTCAGACAAGTACTTTTTGAAAGCCAGTGCACCTCTGTGTGAAGCAGTAATCGGTTGAAATCTTCATCATTTGCAATGCAAAGCTGACTGTCATTCAACAAGTTGCTTCTGATTTTATTTATTTATTATGCTCTTATAGCATGATACAGTGATGTATGGAGGCTTTCACTCAAAGTTTTCGCACTCAAATGCTGTCGATGAATTACACAATTCACAGCAAGCACGTCAGGAACTTTATTTTTTAAACATGGTATGAACCTTTGTGACACCCTGTCATAGCCGGTTTGCCACTCCTTGCAACTGGCAAAATATTATTAAAAGGAATTTATTTTCCGTCAAAACACTTTTCCAGTGTATCAAATATATTTTTTCCTTTTGTATCTGTTTCCAAATTGGTAGTAAACAACGTTTCTTGATGCATTTTTTAATCTTTGATAAACCTCACGTATGACAATAACAATGCTTCATTGGTTGGTAAAGTGGACTCATCCAACTGAATTGAAACAGTGAATCGTATCGAAATATGAGATTTTCGCACACGTCTTAATGAATTATCAGCCTGATTTATAAATCTTTTTTACAGTATATTTGGATAATCTTCCCACTCCATATCAATGCCCCTTAATTTTTTGGGGTCTTTTACCCCCCCCCCCTCTGAAAGCCTCAAACGCCCACCAGGGGGCGTTATCGCCCACGTTGGAAACCTATGGTATATAGCTATAGAAAGGACGAATAATATAAATAATTAGAGAATGTTAATGATGAGATAAGCTAGCTGGAATTTTTTCTTGTTCAATTGCTTTAAAATGTTGTTTCCTTTTTTTTTTTTTTTTTTTTTTTGCTATTTTCATTGAATATATGCATAACAACTCAAAATCAAACCTTTTTCTGTTTCTCGCTACCAAACAATTTTGTTTGCCTCTGTATTTGGTATTTCCATAATCCTTTTTGCGCCTTCAAATAAGACATAAATGTAGAAGATAAATCACGCAGATGTGACATTTAATTTGAAGATTGATATAAGAATTCCCTCATGGTTAGTTTTTTAGGTATTTCATAATTTTTTCCGATCATTAGAACATAATGGAACATATTTCTTTGCTACAACAAGAACAAATGCCATAAATATTTTGATAATGTCGCCTTTTAATGATGAGATTGGTAAACCAAAATGTTTACTTGCTTAACTGCTTAAAAAGCCCCCCCCCCCTTTTTTTTGCTATCTTGGATATAACTCTAAATGACGTCGCTTGTAGTTTCTCACTAATAAATATCTTTGTTTGCCTCTACATTAGGAACTTCCGTAATATTTTCTATCTGGATATAAGAAGTAAAGATGGAAGACAGATAGATGATAGAGATGGGACATTTTATTGCATAAGAAGCTTCATTACATTTGGAAGAAACATTTTTATAAACTTTACTTAAATTTCTAGAAGAGCAAGTAGTCCAGTGAGAAAAGCAAATCAATCGTAATATGTCGACCCTGGTGATTTATAAATTTCTTTTGGGTCATTACGAACCATTGTGCCAAAGTCCCGAATAAGTCCCTGGATAACTTCATCCAAAAATTCCGTTGCCACCCGTCATTACTGTGCGCAAAACAATACCGTAAGCGATAAAACGATTTTCTTCAACATTTTTTTCACTTGGGCCAGCCGTCGGAACGATTCAAAAAAGAAATAAATAAATAAAAAACACTCCCCCCAATGCTGAAATGTTCGATGTTCCGAAAAGAAGAAAGTTGATTGGTCGCTAATGTCGTCCATGTGCTTGATTTCGCGCTGCTTCGGAAATCCGTCGTTTATTCGTTTCGGTTTATTGGACCCTTGTCGTCTGCTTAATGGAGCGTTGCCATTCCAGGATGATAAAAAAAATCCGTGTGCATTTCGAATAAGGCTCTTCGCCTTGTTTTCTTATACTGTGGAACAAACGCCGAGGACAAGTTTCGATTAACTCGCTTAAGTCAATTTGATCTTTTTCATCTTGTAGAGTGTTTTTCCGAAAGTAATTAGAGTGAAGAACTAAAAAGAATGGAGAGCGCGAAGATCTTGAGAGAAAAGATAAGCTGGAACGTTCGTTTAGAATTAAAAGCTGTAAAGAATTATCGTCTTTGCTATGATGTGGAGAAGAGATGTACTTCTAAATTTTTTTTAACGAGCCGTAAATTCTTCAACAGTCTGTTCGATGGCTGTAATTAAAACAATTCATCTTACTTTATTATTGAGAAAATTCTTCTTGAAATCTAATTTTCTCTCTTAGAATTTTCTACGCTAAAAGAATTGTTCATAGTAGAATGTGTTCTTGATTTTGTTTATTTTTTACTCCCTTATATCAGTACTAGTTAGGATTTTTAAAAATTTAATACCATGCATTTTTTTCCTTCAGATGAAAATGTTTTCTCAAGATGGTATCGCATCTTGAGAAAATTGAAAAAAAAAATTAAGGGAATGTGCCGATAAAGTTTACTGAACATTTTAAATCGAAATTCCTTGGTTTAGTGAAAAATCATAATTTATTTACCTTGCATATTTCTTTCATAATTCTATTAAAAAAAACTAATGAAACAACGTAATGCATAGATGTATTTGTGAAATATTTGAAATATATATAACGACGATCAATTAGTTTAATTTAATTTTTAAAACACAATTTATTTTTTAAAAAAATTAATTTACATCACACAAATTTTTTCTGCGTTTGCAGAATGAATATAATAAGCTCATTATGTAAATTAATTTCCATATTCAGTATAATTATTTGCAACATTATCTTTAAAATATCCGGAAAATTGGGCTCCACTCAGCATTTTTTTGTAAAAGTTTTATGGAGAAAACATTTCAATGCTAATCGCATACT
>JAPMOQ010045390.1:2376210-2450571 GCA_026543055.1 Argiope trifasciata
GAGAGAGAGAGAGAGAGAGAGAGAGAGAGAGAGAGAGAGAGAAAGAGAGAGAGTAAATTCTTGTTATTTTTTCAGGAAAGACAACTATATGGATAAACTTTAAAAACAAAAAATATTAAATATTAATAAATGAATTTAAATAAAAGAAAAAAAATGCGACCCAAACCTAGCATCATTTATGTTGCTCTGACAACTATATTACAATGCCCACATATCAAAGTGGGATACACTTTTCTAATAGTCAGTTATTTAAAAAAGTGCCTGTGTTTGTAAGAAAGAGTGTATACAATCTTATTGTATTAGGAAAGGCACGTATCTAGATTAACTTAAAAGGTAAGACCTTATCTAAATATAAAATTTGATTCAAATCGTTAGCGCCATTTCTGAAATACACGAAATAAATAAATTTGTAACAATTTCTCGTTTAAAACTATAAAATTTTACATTTTTACTAAGCATAATTTGTTATTTTTCAATGCTGATATATGAATTAAGACTAAGATAATGCGAGAGTCAAATCATTTTGTAGCAAAATCCCAACTTCAATTATAGTAACTTGATTTCATTGATAAATTGCCGTGTAAATCGGTACTGAAGTAAGCTAAATCTGTCGGTGTTTAACGTCCAAGTGAAGTAATAGTTTCTCAGTAAAGGGATGTTGGACAAATTATTGTCTTCATCTGATCATGGTTGAAAATTTCGGAATTCACTCTAAAACAGATATCGTATAGAAAGAAAGTGGATCGTAAATATAATTAAGGCTGATGATAGATAAAGTATTAGGGCTTTATAAAGTTAAAAATGTTAGATAATATGAAAGATAGATAATGTCAGATTGATAAATCATTTTGAACTATATAGGAAATATGATTATTATGTACTAGTGATAATTTTATAAAATGTTTTATGATTTAATATGTTATTAAAAATATAGTTCATTTTGTGTAAGTAATTTTTCGAATGAAAATATTCTTATTTCTAATTAATCCCTTAGAAAATAAAGAAGAAGAGACTATAATTTCCTGAATTTAATCTTTATTTATAATTAAGTTCAATCTATGCATGTTTTATCGCTCTGCAAACCAGACCGTTTGAAGAAGAGTCGCCAAATTTGGTATATATATTATTGTGGTCAAAACTGTGCACCTAGGAGAGATTTTTTTAAAATTTAGTTTTAATTTTAATTAATTAAAAATTAAACAAAATTTTGATATTTTTCAGAGATAAAATATTATTGCACGAATCTTTCTATATCATACTAGTGACATATGGCGACAAGCTGGCTTGCCAGGAGTAATGCGATCTAAAATTTTCAGTTAAATATTTATATGCCTTGCTCTCTTTATAACTTCTCAGCCAGATATATTTAAACTTCAATAGTCATGTAATTCATATTATTATAGAAGTCTTACGATTATTTGTTCATTGCACTGTATATCTCTCTGATTCGCAATAAGTTGCCATGGAAATATGTTGAAAAACATCACATTTTATATTTGTTGACTAACATTAAGCTTCCTTTTAAACACGTGCTGAACCTCACACTTTTATCGGTTTAATTTGCAATAAGAGTTAATTTAATTATTCAGTTTGAGTTTTTGTCAAAATGATGGCAATCCCTGGTACACTCTTAACGTGCTCTTGCAGGTTAAATTCTACTTCCTTTTTGCAAGAAATAAATTGTTGAAAAATATGATTATAATATTTTTTTTAAAAAAAATCATTAAAAATAGAAACTGAACTTATAGGTTAAAACATAGTTATCAATGAAAAAAATCATTTTAAGAGGATTAAAAAAACACTTTTATTTTGTAATATTTTCAAGAGTTATCACAGAAAAATTCCAAATGTTAGCGTAATTTTAATTAATTAAAGTTTCAAAAATATTTCGTCGAGATATATTTTTTTTATCCTCCAAAGTTAATATGTGCATACTAAGTGCTGTATCTCTAGATCATATGGTCTGGTGTGTATAACACACACACGCATTCATTCATATACAAAACACATATTGATTGGGTTATCAGCCTTAGAGTAATTCCGGACATTGATTGACTTGAAATTGGTATTTTTTAAGGTGGTGGACTAAAAGATCTAAAAGAACACTTTTCAATAATAATATTGCTTTTTTTATTAATCAGTCAGTTTTAATTGTTGATTTTGAAGATTGATTGATGTAACAACTTTTTCTTAAAATATTAGTAAAAATATTTTTTAAATATAACTCACAGAGCAAATAATCTATAAGTTATTCATCAATGCGTTTTTTGACTCAAGTTACATAAAATGTTATGATTAGTATTATTATTGTTGTTATTGCAATTATTTATACTAAGTTAATAGTACTAAACAATATGTATGCCAATTACTAATGATTTACAAATTAGCCATTTGGCCCGAATCAAAATGCGTATCCTGCCTAAATTCAAACATGTTTACCGTAAACAAAAAGCTGATTTATTGAATTAATGATGTAGATACTGCAAAAGATCATAAAAACTTTTGCCTTGCATTTATTTTTTTAGAAAACGTAACATTTAATATTTATTTATTTTCATCCAATCAAATGTTGAAAGTTTCATTTTTTAAAGATTTAATTTACAGTTAATGTTAATTTATTTCTTAATTTGAACTTCTATCAATATGATGACAAGAGTTTAATAAAAGCTATTTTTTCCCCTTTGCTCATTTATCATTTTTCATTTGTAGTAAAATTTTATTGTTTTGTCTAAAGTATATAGTTAAAAAATATGGTTAAAAACTTCTTTAAAAATTCATTAAAAATATAAAACTAATTTATTTGTTAAAACGCAGGAACCATTAGAAAGCTATTTTTTTTATCTCTAATTTGATGTAAAAGTCATCTTTGAGCGATAATATTTTCGGAAGTTATAACGAAAAAATGTCCAAATTTCGTTTAATTTTTAATTGTTTTCAAATTCTAATGAAAAATTCTGAAAAATGCCTCCGAGGAGCACATTCCCGACCTCCAAGGTTACATGTACCAAATTTGGTAGCCCTAGGTAGAACATTCTGGCTTATAGAGCGCCAACACACACATACATTGAGCTTTATTATAAGTACAGATTAAAGTTCAAAAAAAAATTTTTTGCCTAAATTTCAAAAAATTATTTTTTATTGCCAATGTTAATGATTAATTTAACTGCTGGATTTTATATTGTTTTTTTAATCTTTCTACTCAAAAATTTCACATTATCTGTCTAAAAAGTAAATAAAGCATGAATAAGTTAATCAAAAGCTATTAAATATTCAGTAATTTATTAAGAGCTCATTCACATTCTAATCAACGGTAACCTTATTTATGGCTATACAGCCCATTAACATTATTTATGTTATTCGTGCCATCAATTTAGTATTTTGATTAAATGTTTAACTGCAATAATGTTGATAACAACCTAAGCATTTAAATACGGAAAACATTATAAAGATATTCAACATGTTGCAAAGAAGTCATCGTATGAAAATGCATTATGCTGCAATTATATAACAGGCATTGATAATATAATCATAATAATGGGTCATTATGAAAGCTATGAATGAGGTTATAAATATTATATAATTAATTATCTGGAATTAGTTGAGTGTTGTACCCTTTTTTATATATAAATGCTGAACTGTCAAATTTTGCTGAGAGATGCTTGATAGTTCGCCACTTTAAAAGGCACTATTTATATTTGAGAGGAAAAAGAATAAATGCTAAAATTTCCATCAATTCACTGCAATAATAATAATTTTTGCTTGCCTTTTGATATCTCTCTAATGGCAATATTATTTTTATTCATGTTATGATCTTTTAGAGCATATATTTTAAAGAAGTTTATTTTATTACATTTTGAAAATTTAATCAAAGTTATTTTTATTTATTTTTTGTAGCTGTGTGCTTCGTTGCCCTAGTGTCAAAGAAAATAAATTAATAAATATGCTCTGGATGCCTGTCTTAAGGGATGCCACAAAGAAAAATGAGTTTGATTCAAATTTCAGTATTCTATGTGATGAAAGTGGGGGAGGGGGGGTAAGATAAAAATCCCTCATATGATTAATATTTTCCAGTTTTGTATCCCTCGTATAGTTTGTCTTTTCTAGATTACTGCAATGTAATGTTTCTATTTATTGTAGAGAAGTATAAAATAAAAAATTTTATTCAATAATTACAGTTATTACAGATTTGAAAAAAATTATTATATTGTTTTTCAAAAATTATAAAATATGAAATATTTCAAAACTCCTTTCAAAATATAAATTATGTAAATGTGAGAGCTAATAGAAATATTCTAAATAATTTGGAATTTGAATTCTATATTTATTTTCTTTAATTCTATTATTGGGAATTTTAATTCGATATTATTTTTATTAATTCTATTGTCCGGAATATCAATTCTATACAAATTTCATATCAATTCTATTACTTGGCATATTAGTTCTACATATATATTTTCTTAATAAGTTTTTTAAAACTATATTTTTAAAGAATTGAAAAAAAAACTATCATTAAATAATTATAATTTCATTTTTTTAATGTGCAAAATTACTTTAGAATGTTTTTTATCTCCTCATGTTTTTGTAATTTTTATTTGGCTCCTAATTTTGATTAAAAGAAATTATGCTTTAAATGGATCTGATTTTTATTACATCAATATATTTCATAATAAATTGTAATGAATATTATTAGCGTCTGCGAATATTTTTTGTTACATTCACTACTTGTTGGCTCCTATCACTTAAAACTCAAATTTAAATAAACTGATAATATAATAATATAATTCGGTAAATATTGAAACACTGTACTGACATATTGAGCAATAAGAAAGCAGACCAATACAAAATTTCCTAATTTTTTCTTGGAAGTGAAGCGAGCAAAAATACTATTAGAAATTTTCACTTTACCAATCATTAAAAAATTCAAGTAATATCTTTATATTTCGAATATAACTACTCATTTGCAAACATTGAGAGCAATATTATTATTACGCTATTTCTCCTCGTTATCATTTAGGTAACTCAGTTTCATAAGGCAATTTCTTTATTCATGGGCAGAGAAAATAATGGAACAATGAATAAAACGTTCTTCAAAATTATTGAATTATGTTCCTTAATTGATACTGAATTTTAAAAAATTTCTCTCAATATCAAATGTTAGACAACAAATATAAAAAATTTACAAAATATCTCGTATTTTTCGTCTATTTACTGAATGTTCAACAGTTAATGCTTACCAAATATTGTTAAAACGTAAATTCGAGGGATGCATATTTTTCATGATAAAAAGAGTTTCTTGTCCTTAGGGAAAAGTTATATTTTAGCTTACTTAAAAACCTGTAGGGGAAAATAGCTTGTCTTCTCTCTAAAGAAGAAATTTATCGATTCGACGGATCTTTTTTTCTGTGATAGATGGCTTAAAATCTTTTTATTTTAGGTTTTGACTGAAGCGGAAATTTCGAAGGATATTCAAAATATAAAGCTTACACATCGCAGAATAAATGATGTACCTAATTTTTCATACTGTTGGATATATTTCCATAAATATGTCAGCTCCTGTAGTACAAGCTATGAATCATTTCAAGCCTTTTTTTATTTGATTTTTCTATTTCTTTAGATTTAAAGTTTTTAAAACTATTTATTGCAATTAAAGAAGGCTCATAAAAAATAGTGAGAAAATATTGAATGTAACAAAAGAAGTAGAAATGGAAAATTAGATGAAAAATTTTAATAATGAATGCATCGGTGGTTAATATTGCCGAGAATTTCAATTATTTCATTAAAAGTAGATATATTACAGGTCAATAATTAGCTCCTTATTCTACGATTTACATTCTAAAGTTTCAGCTGTAAACGTAAAGCAAGTTGAGTTAACTTCGGGCCATTTTATGTTTCGGCAAATCGGTCTTAAGCGTACGCGTACGACTTACGGAATGTAAATGCTGTGTATAAGACACAACTGGTTTAATTTTGTGGAATACTTGATAAGTAATTACAAACTGGTGTAATATTTGTGGCTGATATTCAAAATAAATATTATCAATCCCTAAAATATAACATAAATCAATAATATTTATTGGTAATTCCGGCCCGGTCATCGTACTACGGGCTATACCCGTAATATTTAGGTTTGGGCTGATCATCGTACTATGGGTTATGCCTGGGATATTTACATTTGGTCTGATCATCATACAACGGGCTTTGGTCGTAGTTGTAGGTTAAGGGGTTAATCATAATGGTTATACTATTAGTCAATAAGACATGCGACATCGTAAGAATCATTTTCTTGAACACTCAGCAATCATTAAATTACTATTGAAAATGAAACTAAAATATTATTATAAATTACTTCCAACTCGTTTTCAAATATTTGTCTTAGAGTAATGCAATTAATTTCGTACATATTAAAAAAATGCTTGGCAATACTTTTTGCAAAATACAACTTTTGCACAAAAATGTGTCGATTATGAAATAAAAGCAAAATGTTAATAATATATGTATCCTGATACATAATATGTCATTTACAAATAGCAGAAAACAGCATTATAATGAAACTTTAGAGGCTATCAACAAAGGCGTGATATACTTTAAATGCATGCAAAGTTATGTTCAGTATTTCTTAATAAATGGTTATATTTACATAAATTAGTAGATAATATGCAATTATAATAATTGCAAACTGTTTTCGTAAGTCAATCATATTTAAGTCATCTATTTATGCACACTTCCCATTGAAAAAAACATTCGACATTAAAAAATATTGATCGAATCTAAAGAATTAAGATAACTAAGTCTTTTCCTCTATTTACTACGAAAAAACTTTCAAAAAAAACATAGCAACTAGATATAATCATATAAAGAATATGAATTGTACCTAGTTGTTGTACTTAGGTCTATATCTCTTAGTACACGACTACATAATTTCGCATAAAGTGTCTTGTAAAACCCACAGTGAGAAGGAACTTAAGATCTGAACACTTGTATCAACAAAATTATGAGCTCGGATTTTTAAAAAAAGCATTTGATTTACCATTGCAAAACAATAGAAGAGATAAATTATGGAATTTTACTTCAGATTATCTAAGAATTTTTTTTTTTTTTTTTGCTAATTACTTGCCACAGCTTTCTTTTACAACATTTCAAAATAGCTAGCAAAGTAGCATTTTAGTGTTATCAATCATGTAACCCCCCAAAAAAATTTTTAAGTCAAATATTATTCAATAAAGGAGCGATGGCTCTAGGTAGACAAATTTCTCCTTTACAAAAAGAAAGTGCTTAGATTGTCAAAACAATTTAAATTAGAGATTTCGACAATATCAGACAACCCTCTCTGAATCTGATATATATTTTACATTTGTCTGTAAACAAGATAACTTTAAAAAAATTAAGTTAGAGGAATGAAATTTGGGGAGATCTTATTATGAAATTCCTGGTAATTTTTAAATCAAATTCTGGATACATTCAAAGAAGATCTGTTTATCTGGCTATCCAAAACAGGTGAGCATGATAACTATGAAACATCTAGAGCTATATAGAAGCAAATTTAGCATCTATTGTGTAAATCCGTATCTGATTTGTTATTAAATCTGTTGAGAGTTCCGTATGCCAGTCCTTACTTCATAATGCATATAAACGCGATAGTTCAAAAATACAATAACTTTACAAATTCTAATTCATTCTTGTGACTTCAATTGTAGTTCTCCGCGTGATTTTAGTTTCAATTGGCAAAAAAAGAGAGTCTGAAATACATTTTCGATTTTCTGGTACTTGTGTATTAATGGCGTGGGTGCGATAAATCTCAAAATATTGCAAGCTAGATTAAGTTAAAACGCAAAATCGATACCTTTAGCCATTGCTTGACAGTGGCATGCTGTTTATATACAAGTGCCCTTTTTCTTTACTTTACCATCAAGCACACATATCTAATGTATGAAAATAAAATTTTGAACAATTATTCATAATCTATCTCAAGGTTTACAATTTTATGCAAAAAGAAGATGATTATAACTTTATTAAAATATTAGGCTAGAAAGTGGAGTGGTCACTACCACTGGTTTCTTTTAATTTTTACAATAGCCCTATTAAATTTCACGTGTACATAAAAATATTCCTGATACATAGTGTTGAATGCAAATTTTTTCTATCTTCAGTCTGTCAAATTCCTTTATTGATTCGCATTTCAATAATACTAAATTTTTTACTTGGAAACCAATATTTATATTTCAGCCATAAACCCAATAGCTACAAAAAATAAAAAATCACAACTTTTTTTTTCCGACGTGCTACGAATAAGTTTTTGCCGAGAATCGCCAATCAAACCACATCATGTATCCCTTATTCAGAATTTTGAGATATTTTTGTCCAATTCAGTAACATAAAATTCCTAGCACAAACATTTTGTAAAACTAATAACACGCCTATCGCATACGAATCACGATATTCAGATTTTACTTCTAATAAATCGGGACTCTTGAATAAACCGAAAATTCGATGTTCGAGACTCAAAATTTATATTCAGATCTTCCCCACAACATCCACAACACACGTAGGAAAACACTTTTTAAACCAGAAAAAAATAACAAAGTTCAAAATCTATCGAATAAAAATCTTGCTATGTTTTCTTAAAAATAAAAATTTATAGCTCTAGTCGACCCTCTAAGCCTGTTAGTCTTATAATGATGCAGTGTTTGTAAACATGCTTCGGGGTTTTTATTTTCTCATCGATAGATAGCACTTGTATTTATAATACTTAAAACAGTGTACCTGCTGCTGAAAGATTCGATGTTTCTTTTTATGTGGGGAATGAAAAACGTGCGATAAAAATGTATCAGCCGTTACAGCTGCAGCTTATGGGTTTTAAGAGGTGAAAAATGTGGGGAAGTTGTAACAAAACACAAAAGTACACTAAAGAGGTGGTCTATAAATATTGTGGACTAACGATTGGTATTTTTTTTATACTTGTAAGAATAATATAAATAACAACTCCCAAAGGTAAAAAGACTCCTATTACAAATTCTGAAAAAATAAACAGTGTTTTTGTCTTCTAAAAGAATTATTGTAGGTTTTTTTTTTTTGCCCATTTTAGTTTGGGTTTTTATGTTAGAAATCATGGCGCTTGGAAATATAGTGTATAGTCGACAGCCATAAAAATGTTTGGAATTATTTCTTTTTCACTGATGACAATGTTTTCTTTTGTTTGAGATAATTTTTTTAATGATTTATGTATTTAGATTTTAGAGCTCTAAATTATCTTCCCTGTCAGAAAAAATTTCTACAGATTTTTTTCTTTTCAGATGCAATGTGAAAAGTGGTGATAAATATGAGGAATTTTACAACATAATAATTTACATCTTATAAATAAGTGGAAGATTAAGGTAAAGTGCAAAAAAGAATGTTTGAAATAAAAGTCATTTGAATAAAATACGTAAAGTTGCTTCAAAATTTATGAAGATTGTTTTAATTATTTTGTTGTTGTTTTCTACAATGACTAACTTTAAAAAATATTTTTTCTAATTCCCTTTCTCCCCCTTAACGATAACTAGTTTTTTTTAATGCAGAAATGATATAAATAATAACCCTGAATTATAAAAAAACTTTTATCATAAATTTTGAGAAAAAAAATAATGTTTGTGTGTTGAGCAAGAATTACCATTTGTTTACCACCCCCACTCCACCCACTCCTAGTATAGCTTTTATGGTAGAATTCATGGCGATAGGAAATATCACCTAACGTATTGTTAAACCATTGTTATTAATGTTAACCATTAAAAATTGAAATGATACCTTTCATCCATGTTAGAAATGTTTCTGCTATTTGATATAAGGGTTTTTACTCAAAAAGTTTATCGACATCAAAAAATTGATTTTCGAAATTTTAATAAATCCCCACATTTTTAATCTCTCTGTATAAAGAAAAAAAAACATTTGGCATTATGCTTGCATGTATATCTATGAAAATACAAAACAATTTGAGACAAATGAAATTTGATATATAGATTTTAAATCAAATTTGATGATTTTTTTAAAATATTGATTCATTCGGAGAAGGTGTGTCTGTCTAACTGTTCGAACAAAAGTGATATCGATGGTTTGAAAAGATAAAAACTATATATATATATAAAATTGGTGTAAAGATTTTGCATCTACCATACAGAATTTTATCAAATTTTGAAACAAATCAGTCAAAGGGTTAACTGTCTAATATTTTGAAAAGACAATACATCATAAGTCAATGAAAATTATCTTGTGTATTAAATGTATTATCTTGTGTAAAATTATCCCATATTAAATTTTAGTTCCTATCATTTGAAAAAAATATTCCAAAATACATATTTGCTTTCAAGCTAAAGATCTTATTTCAGAACTATTGTTCACCAATGCTATATAAGACATTCACGTCAAGCCCAGAATCACCAGTTTTGTGATAGAGAAGGGGGGACCAACTTTTAAGAAGGCAGCTTCTGTGAAAGCAATGCACTTCTGCTGGATTTTATTTTTTTAAATTTATATTTTAACAATTCAAATTATTTTCTCTGTTGTAAAAGGTGTCTCACAATGTTCATTCCCTTGAAACAGAATATGAAACTTGGATACATTAATAAAAAATTTATAAGGAAATATTATAACTTATGGATGTTTAGAAATTTAAATTAGAGTGTGAAGAACATGCCTTAGGTAAAAATTATTCAGATTGTTACAATGGCTTTATAAAGAATTCTCCAAATATTCTATAATCCTTTCCACTCAATGCTTGCCTTTATAAAAGGTTATTTTTGCACCACACCCTTCATTAAATTATTTTGTTCCTAAACGAAATATTTCTTGTAATTTATTTTTATTCTTTTTATTTACTTTAAAATATACAAATAATACTGTTCAAATGTCATTTTAAATATTACCAGCGGGTGACCGAGCACCGCTCGGAGAAAACAGGTATCGAAGCTAACTCGAAGATTTAAATTTTCAATTGTGATTTATCAAAACAATACATGCCATAAGAAAATTTGTGAAACCATTGGTGAAAAGATAACCGGTTAAAGTGCACCATTGTAAACTATTCTAAACAAAGTTAGAGTTTGGAAAGGGAACTATTCTATACAAAGGTAAAGTAAAGGTAAAGATTAAAGTGTGTTGAAGTTCAATATTTTTGACAAATTTATTTAGAAAAACCAAACATATATACATACATAAGAAACATATTATAAACCTATAACAGCATAAACATAAAACTTTATTAGTTCGCCATATTGGCTATAGATGGCAGCACGTTACCGCTTGAAAATTTAAGTAGCCATTATGGCGAACTAATAAAGTTTGAAAATATCCTATCTGTAACTCCAAACTGCTCGACCGTAGCGCTTCAAAACCGGCGCCAATCGATTCCTCGTGGCCAAAAACCCCAGACCCCCAAGTTTACCGGAGTTTATTAATTCTGGGGCGATTTTCGACTTGACAACCATTCCTCGTATTATAGTATTAGATTTTAATTTTGGCTTTATTTTTATATGACTAAAAAAAAGTCCTTAATTCTTCTTAGTTAACTAATATTTAAAACCTCCAGTTACAACTACGTATTTCAATGAACATACCGTTTTATTACCTTCATATAGTTTCACTATCATTTATATTTCATTTGAAAAATTTATTTTGTTTTTCTTCATACTGTTGATACTAATATAAGTTAGCATTTTCTATAATAATTAGAAATAATTTTTCAATTATGATACCAAATACATATCCAGGACGAAAACAAAAATATAGAGAATTCTTTACATTGTTTATTCATTTTGAATAAAATGACATCAAGACTGAAAAAAGTTAATCTTAATATAAGCTAGCCTTTCCTATAATAATTAGAAATCCTTTTTTAATTATGATACCAAATACATATCCAGTACAAAAACAAAAATATAGAAAATTCTTTACATTGTTTATTCATTTTGAATAAAATGACTGCAAGATTGAAAAAAGTTCATTTTACATGAGAATAACTTTCATATCCATGAAAGCTCCTATTATTAGAATAATATTATGTAAAATTATTTTTTCCAAGCGCACAAATTATTTTGAATAAATACACCGCTTTCAAATTATTTAGTGTAATTGAATAAGAAAATATATAGCGGTACTGCTTTGAAATTTTAATAATAGTAGCAGCTACAATATTTTCTCTTTTACGCTTTAACCTTTTGAATGACTTTTCACATGGATTCACATGAATTTACTCGAATGCAAAAATTGAAACTCGGCCACACCCGAATCAATGCAAAGTTTTATTCGGTGGAAAAGCCATGCAATTTTACATATAGAGTATTAAATGAAAGATAATCTTTTAAATAAATATGTAGGAAAAAATAAATTCCATTCTACAGAAAAGTTTGAGGGTTTAAAATTTCAGTTGGTACTTTTACGCTTCTGTGACAGTCAAGAGCGTTACCATATTTCACTTTTATAGTATATCTGAATTTTTATTGATAGCTCTGAGTTATTAGCATCAGATTATTCTTTATTTCATTACTTATTCCCTTCAGCTTTTCCACAATTAAAAAAATTAAAATTTAAGAAAAGGAATTCAGTTGTTTTTAAAATGGGGTAAAAGAATTAATTTTATAACTCATCCAAGGAAGAATAAATATTTTTTTGCTTGGTAAAATAAAATACTTTTGACAGGAATTAAAGTAAAACATCTGGAGGCAATTTCAATTTTATCAAATTATAATTTAACAATTTTAGGCTTTTTATATAAATGTTAACTTTTATGCCAAACTGATCATCAAAACTTTTCCAAACGATAAATTGTGTTTATATTCTTATTTATTTGCATCCAACAAGTTAGGAAACTTTGTCGACAGCAATAATAAATTTGACTTATTAAAATGAAAATGTTCGACTAATAATATCTGAAAGTTCTTGCTAAGTTTTGGATGTTAAGACTCAATTGATTTTAAGAGAATGCATTCGGTTAAAAGTTTTCAGGAAATTTGAATCTCCAATTCGATTTTAGGTTTGACTCAAATATCGTTATTTTTAAAATTATTTATTATACGGCTGTAATTAAATACTGTCAACGAATTTATGTATTTAATATCATTTCAACACACATGAGTATGATTCTAATAACTAAAGCAATGAATTATATTACTATAAAATATAGTTATAATCAGTTCGAAAAAATTTTTTAAATGAAAGAAAAATCATATAAAAATAAAATTTGTATCAATGAAACACTTGGTTGAAATTTATATTTAAATTTTAAATCTGCTTAAAAGGATTTTTATACAATATTATACTCCGTAATAATAATAAAGAAACTTTCGATATGTTCAGTAATTCTTATTTAAAATTTTGAAAACTCCATTATTAATAAAAGTCAAAACCATATGTCAAAGGTTTGCAATTCTAATTCAAACAATGTGTCTTTTTGACCACTCTGCAAAATTCCGTATCATACATCTCGCAGTTTATAGTTTATAAGCTTGATGATGTTAAAAAGTTACAGCAAATGCATACGATTTGACGAAATTAGTTTCTTTAGTTACTAATGATAAAACTAGTTTCATCACATATACTGAATTAATTGGTAAAACTGTAAATATTATATCTTCCTACGTTTGGGATTGCTGCTGTAAGCCATATGTGGTTGAATCCTATGGTTCATCACGAACCACGGTACAACCCTCCCCGTAGGAAGTACGTCCCATCATATATTTGAGGAGTCAGATCCCCTCCTTTATTGTACCCACTGGGCTGGTGATATCCAACCACCATGCCGAAGCATCTCATCCTCAATTGCGAGATGCTCCTCAAAGATCAGAATTGCTGCTATAAAGACGATATCATATTTATATACTTGTCAGAGTTACATGACAGATATAACAATGCTTTTTTTTAACTTTTTGGTGTAGAAACATACGAAAAAAAAGCACTGTAGTAGTCAAATAATTCGAAATCAAAATATGGAGTTACAAATTTATATATTTCAGAGCTCCCTGAATCTCAAAAACACGTTATTCCAATTATGTCTATCTTTCTGGGAATAAGATAATTCGAAAGTTTTTAGCTATAAGAAGGAAATTTGATATGTGACTTTTGCATCAAATTTTTAATTTTTTATAGAATTTTGAAACAAATCCATTAGAAGAAAATAACAAAACAAAAAGGATAGATGCATGAAACTTGGTATTCATATTTAATATTCAACTGTTAGATATCCATCAAATTTGGATAAGAAAAACTTTACTTGGTTTCGTAAGCATAAAAAGGTGATAATTTCAAAATTAAACATGCATTAAATGTAGGCAGTCTTGTAAGTGAATTTGAAGCTACAGTTGTAGTTCTGTGTGCAAATTTTATTTAAATCGGTTGAAAAAATCATCAATATATATTAAATGTTCTGATTACTGTACTCTATTCAGTATTCTGTTACTTCATCCCAAAGCTTAATTGTCAAAAATTAATTAATTAAGATTGTGCACTAGTGAACTCATTCATTACAATTATTCACCAATGACTTACGGTACTAACACAAATATATTTATTAAATACTTCTATTAGTTTTTGAGATATCATGTTAACGATGGAGAATTTTTACGAAAATTAAAGTTTTGAAAAATTTGTTCTTAACGACAAATTTTAGCAGAAAAATATGTGAACTTGGATGGTTGGTAAGGCCTTCGTTTTCCTAAAAAGTTTAAACTGTTTTGGAAATAGGAAAGTCTAAACTAGAAGTAATAACAATTAAAAAAATATCGCCAATGTGGTCGATAACCAGTGTTTTTAAAGTAGTCGGATACCTTAAAAATCGTCTTTCTTAAACTTACAATTTCAGTTTAAAAGTATATCTCTCTTTTTTTCTCTCTCTCTAGTATTTAGTAACAGTTTCTTTTTTGAACTCGAATTTTTGACTAAATAAAACTAATTTTTACTGCCGTTCCTTGAATTCCGAATCAGTCTAGGTGTAATATAATAATTAAAAAATTTCATTTTATTTATTTATTTATTATGGCGCATTTTGGCATATTCTATTCTTTGAGCCAAAAGAATCTAATCAATGACAATCAATCTATTATGCATTTTAATTTATAGAAATTGCATATTTAAATAGCTTGTATTGTGCAATCGTATCATAGTGATAATGGACAGCTAAATTAATAAATATTGGGAAAATTAAATCATATTAATGATTTCATTCTCACAAAAAGAAAATTAAACAATAATAGTTGCAATTGAACTAGCACTTCATCAAACTTTGCCGTTTCATGATAAGTCATTATATGTGTTCATCATTATTCTTAGTCCTAATTACTCTCTCCCAAACATTTTATCACTAGGGCAATAACTCTTTATTTAAAACTGGCAACGTTGACATAAGTCGTTTGCAGTCATCAGCTCGCATCTGCCTTTACCGACGTGTTTTTTCCCCCATGTGCGCAACGATTTATGATCGCGATTCGCGGATTCCCCCCCTTTTGACGATAACAGGGGAAAGTTTACGAGGTGCAAAAACAGGATCGTTAAGACGAATGGCGTTGGAATCTAACCCCTCAGGTGCTTTTAATGAAACTATCGTCTGTGAAAGAACGAGAAGGTGCTGATACGTGACAATAATCTGGCTAGAAATTACTAGATTGCAAACAAATGTTAATTCACAGAGGTATTTTCGACTGTGAAAAATTGTTCGTCAAGAATCGAACAGAAATTGTATTAACATGATAATGTTTATAAACTGACACATTATCGATAAATTGTTTTCTGGTTCGCGTAATTTGATTTTTTTTTAAAAAAAAGGGAAGAAAAGAGAAAAGGCAGATCATTGAGCATAAAACCATGATAAGTCATTATCCTCTGTGTTCATCATTATTCTTTGTTATAATTACTCTCTCCCAAACATTTTATCACTAGGGCAGAAACTCTTTATTTTTGACTAATAATTGGTCAAAACTTTAATGATTCTATTCAATAATTTCGTTGAATATTATCGTTCAAGAATCATTTTTTTTATTATTATTTAAATATTTAAAAAGAAACTAATGCTCATTGAAATCAATTTTATTTACAAATAATTTTTCTCTTTTTTTAATAATATTTTCCTAAATATTTTAAAGAACATTTTATGATATTTTCATTGTTTTATTAACGTGTTAATACACATTGTTGAAAATTTCATCGATAATCACATAATTGAATATTACAATGATATTAAATACGAGTATATTTTGCATGTGCATGCCATCATAACATGCCATCATTTCTATAATTAAATAAAACTAAAATATAAATGGGAAAAAAATGAACCAATTTTAAAACATTGTCATGTTATGGAAATTCAAAAAGGTTCAAATATCAAGTAACTTCAAAAAAAAAGAACCATTTTAGAATGAAATTTAGCTCAATAAAGAAAACCAAAAAAGATGAATAATTTTTATTAGATATTTACATTAAAATATTTTGATGTTCCAGCATTTACAGTTTTCCTGTCATGTTTACAAAACATAATACATAAATTGAGTTTACAAATTTTCTCATAGCTTTAAAATATTGCTTTTGCTTTACTTAACTCCACGTTATTAGTGCCATACGTCATACATTTTCAAAACTAGAAATTTTTTCTTGTTCACTTTTCCTCACAGTGTAAAATAGAAGATATCATTTGTATTTTTTTGTTGAAGAAAATATTTAACTAAATGTACAGAGCTTGATAATAATTTTGGATAATGTTATGATTGAGGACAGAAAAAATAAATAATACTTTTAGTTTAAAATAATTTGTTTTATATTCAAGAACATAAAATCAATCATTGTTAGTTACTAATATTAAAAGATAACTCCAAAAACATTATTCTTCTGTTGCAAGAAAAACTATGTATGAATTCGCTTTCAAGTCGATTCATTGTTTGATAAATTCTATTATAGGTGCTTAAATATAAACCTGAAATAATAGAACTGCAAATCTAAAAGAGCAACCACAAAAACTCATTAAAATAAAATGATCGGACGAAGTTGTCTTCCCAAAAGTTTCTCGTATACTTTGTAATAAATTTTTCAAGTCAGAGAACGCCTTACATGTCGTTGCCGTAGAATGGTATGAAATATTAACTTTTGGCTTGAATCTAGCATTTTTATTGTATCAATTGTATTATATTTGGAGATTAGCTTCTGGTATACGTTAATAGTATCCACATATTGATTTTGTGTATCAGAAAATGCAAAACAGATATTTTTTCTCAACTGATTCAACAAATAGTTTGACACAAAAATGCACTAGCAGTCACAAAATCCCATATCAAATTTGATATATGTATTTAATTTCATTTTAGTTATCATGTTCATATATTTTTGTTATTGCAGATCGACAGACTGTCAACCTCTCATTGATTTTGGCTGAAGTTTTGACAGGTGTCTATGCTATAAATGTTAAATCTGTATATTCAATTTTATCAATCTATCTATCTTCGTTTTTCAATTATCGTTTCGTATATTCGAATAGTTGGACAGACAGTCAACCTCTGAATAAATTCTACTGATGATTTGACAGAAATCTGAAAATTTAATGTAAAGACGGGATGCCAAATTTCAATTGTCTAATTCAAAGCATTTTTGTGCTATCTTTGTCATAGACCAACAGACGAACATTTTCTTAAAATGGGTTTTTCAAACTCAGGAGGTCTAAAACATCTCGTGTTCGAATTATTTAACAATCGCTATATTTTCTATATACTACGTATAAGGTGAAAAACAGATATTTATATCATATATATTTATATATTTCTGAAGTTTGTTCAACTAAATTTAACAAGTCAGTCATGAAGAAGAGATTAAATTTTTGCTGAAGATTATAATTTGGTTTTAGCAATAAAGTATAATTTAAAGTTCAATTTAACAAAAAACTCAATTTTTTAAATTTGCTGAAAAAAATGTGTATTAGACTCTTTGTCACATTGTAATAAAATTTTTATTCCAGATTTATTCCGTTAGAATCTTTTTTTATTATTTCTTTTTCGATTGGAATGCGTGGGGAAAAGATGTTCTTCATTTGCTTGAGTTAATTTCATTTGAAATGAATTTGTTTTCAGACCAGAAAGAAAAAGTCCAATGTTATGAAAAAAAAATGTTCTAATGTTATTTTCTGATTAAAATGTTCATTTTAATAGGAAAAATAATTTTGAAACTTTAAACTGTTCGAAAATAAATCATCTATAATACATAAAATAATACTATTTTTGGGAAAATTACATTCACAATCATTTAAAGTGTTAAAGTCCATAAATGAGCAGGTTGTGGTGCCCTCAGTTTAAATTTCTTTGATTTAGATATTTTGTCGTAATCTGTGTTCTAATGAATATATTACCAGTGCTTTTACGATCCTTAATATCTTGGAAAATATTGAAAGCAATTTTCCCTCATTTAAAGCAGAACACATAATCAGTAGCAAATTTAGACAGTTTGCAGCTTTAGGCAGTGAATAATATGAGACCCTTCTTTTTAAAAACTGGTCAATTCAGTTTCATTTGTCAAAGAATTTTTAACATGCTAATGTTTCATTTTGGGTAATTTTTTAAAATTAGTTTTATAAGCACTATCTCTATAAATATATATAATATACAAATGTGTGATAAAAGTCAATTTAAAAGGAAAAACAACAAAATGAAAATAAAATAAAAATCCGGCCTGAAGATTTCTTCAACGGTAACCCTCAGGCAGGGATTCAAAATAAAGGATTTTTTTCTATGAGGAATCTGACTTTAGTACAACAGTATTGACCCCTCGTGATCTGAAAATCCCTTGGAATTAAGGTCTAAGAGATACAGTATTTATTGCAAATATGAAACAAATCAATAAATTATAAAAAATACCACCATCAATTTAAGCAAAAAATGCAATAAACACAAAATAAATTATATAAGAACACTCATTACATACAATTAAAAAAAAAGGAAAGAAAATGGCAAAGAAAGTTTTACAAAAAGTGTTCCATCTTGTACCAAGTTTTTTATTTTGATTTCTGCTTATGCCATTCAAAGTAATAAATAATTGGAGGATCTCAGCTCCATTTATTGAGTTAATTAATATATAACGGAAAATTAGGATATTTTAGTTTAAGGATTAATACCACATAATTTCTTTTTTTTTATAATTAAAATATCTGTATTGCTGTATTTTCTGAAAAATTCATTATTAGTTAAATTTTTAATGAAATTATCTGTTATTTTAATATAGGAAATTTTGTTATCACTAATTCTTTTAATCCTCTTTAAAATTAACTCAACTCTTAAGTAACACAATCTCTTAAAAATTATTCATTCAGCTATAGTTTAATAGGAAAAAAATTATCCATAATTACTCAGAAAGTAAATATGCTTCTTTTAAGCCATACTTGTATATGAAACTAAGGGAGTAATGGTCGAAAATTATATTTTCCTCATTTGATTTTCCAAATTTATCCAAAATTGCAGACCGAGAGTCGTTTCTATTATTAAGGATCCCCTTTATACTAAAGTTTCCAAATAAATATCTTTCCCCCTTGCATTGCAATGTATTAGCATCTTACTTACAGAAAATGTTCCCATAAATTAACAATCACTGATATAATATAGCGTCGAGGGATGGTCCATCCTCCAGAGTAATTAAAAGTCGATGCCAATTTCGGCATAAAATCGCATCAGTAGCGAAAAGTCGCTTTTCGAATTTGGCGAGTTATTTTCCCATTTGCCTTTTCTCATTTTCTCCCAGAAGCCTCCGCGGCTCAGAATTCGGCGGGAGATTCAATCAAACAGGCCAGTAGTTACTATTTAAACATTCCTCAACCTGCAATTATTTAGAGATTATTTTTGTTTGGAATTGTACGGAATTAAGTGAAAATGTTGGGAATATTCATCCGAGGATGCTAGCTTTGTGTGAGTAAATCTGCTATTACTGAAAAGAGGAATAATTAAATGGATTATTTTTGCTTAAGACTTCATTGAAGTTTGATAAGTGAAATTCTGGATTTCTAGTGCAGGATGAATATTTTATATAATTATTCCAAATATATTATTTACACTAAACAGTTATTTGTAATACTCATGGTTTATTTTTATTTCATCTAAAGAGTGTAGAAATATTTATTTGTTAAAAGTACGTAATATTGCTCGTCAATTTATTAAACTGGGTTAACTAAAGAGTTATTTTGCCTCCTCTGTGAAAACTTTTCACTAACTTTCTTCAAGAAAATTATTGCTGTATTTTATGAGAATATTTTAATTAATTTTTTTTCTTAAATTTATTACACACATAATTGAATTTTTTTTCTTAAATTTATTACACACATAATTGAATTTTTTTTCTTTTTTAGCTTCGGAGTAATATATACAGTATACCTACTTTTACCCTAAGGATCATTTTGACCATTCGAATAAATATTTTTGAGAGTACATACACATATTTAACTATGTAACAACTTGATAGGGATACACATAGATATAGATATAAATATAGAAATACGCCTATGTTAGTAAAATATGTATATATAAGAAGCAAGATGACGAAGTTGAAAGTCAGTCAGACTATTATGGGTTAAATATTATGGGCTATTATGGATTGAAGCTATAGAAGCTGTTATGTGTTATTAGTAAGAAGGCATGTGAGTCAATGTTTTAGTAGAAGATGGTAGAAAAATAGATGGTCTTGAAAACCTAGACTAGAAAAAAAAAACACACTTTGTTTGTAAATAAATACAAGAGTAATGGTCCTATTATCCCACTACATTTCATCAAATATATTGAAAATATAAGTTATTTTTCTACTTTAACTTCATAATATATAGGTCAATTTATTTTTTTTCTTATTAAATACTAGAAGGAGTCATGTTATCTCTTTTGGTAGAAATAGGTATATGCTAATTCATGGTAAACCTAGTGTTAAAAGTACTCTGAGTAAGAAGAATGTTTAAAATACCATTTAATGAAAATTGGAAGTAAAATAATTTTATCATACTACAAACTCGTTCAGCCTAATTTTGTCTTGTATAGATCAATATTCATTCAAAAAAGGATTAATAACTATAGATATTTTCCTTTTTGTTATGGTTTTGATAACCTTGATTATATGTGATATTGAAATATGAATCAAAAGAAATTTATTTCTTCCTTGTACGAAAAATCTTTCTTGAAATTCACTAGTAGGTGTAGAGATAAAGAAAAGATAGTGTTAGAATCAATTCGTTTTATTTATTTAGTTTTGAATATTACTTTCATTGATATAGTTTATAAATGGTTTCATTTTCATAACTATCCCAATTTTTTGAAAAAAGAATTTAAGAAAAAAATTGTCATAAATCGAATAACTTACTAGCAAACAAAGAATGAAAGAAACGCTGCTATTTGAACCAATTAATTTTCTTTATTTACTTTTACATATTTCTTTCATTGATATTATTTATAAATTGTTTCATTTCATAATCATCTCAATTTTTAAAAAGAATTTAAGGAAAAGTTGTCATAAAGCAGCAAAGTGGTGCACAAATGGATACACAATGTATAATGGAGGGGGCTTCAACTACAAAAAGTTGAAGTTTCACAAACAAAAGAATAAAATATTAATCAAAAGGGGAAAAAATGATAAACTACTTGAAATTTCCCATTGGAAATCACAAATATAAAATCCAAAATTTAGTTTTGAATGCATAGATTTTAAGAAAATGTAGGCTTTGTCCCATCTTTTCTGTATTAAATCATTTCTTACTTTACTATTTGCAACTGACTTTTCAAAAGCAATAAAATTATAAAGCCATCGTCTAAGAAGAAAATTTATCACACACACAAAAAAAATGCTTGACAATGTTTCAATGTACTTTTTAAAGGCCGTTAGCATCAAATTCTAAACGCATTTGGTTCCTCTTCACCATGTCGGCATCAACTCATTCACCACACGAAATAATGCAAAACATTTTATATCGACCATAAATCATCGACTTCAACCATTCCCTTTTCTTCGCGGTAAAGATGCAAATTTTGGGGAAAGGCGAGTTAAAATTCACTTCTAGCTTCTATAACTGTCGACAAGACAAACGATTACACTATCCTTACAGTCGAAGAACAAATCGGTGAGCATCCCCCCTCCCACAGGTGGGCAGGGAAGTAGAGGTACGTTTCCGTCATAAATCTCTTTCTGGGAGTTCGGTTAATTAATTAAGTACCGGATTTTTGATCTCAATAATTAGACATTAATTGCATGTGTCTGGGAAAGCAGTAACGCGTTTGCGCGTGACCAGACTGGTTGAATCGGCGCTTATCAGGCGATTTTGGCGTTTGTCGAACAGGAAAGGGGTGTGAAAAAGGGCGGTCCGTAGAATCCTGAGAGAGAAATTCTATTCCTCAGTAGCAGCTGCATGGATTTTCCCAAACATGTTCAAAGTAGTTTTTACTCCCTTTCTGCACTTTAAAATAATAGCCCCTTATAATTTTTATAGAGAAAAACTTGATTTGTCATGAACAATCGGATTATAAGCAAGTCCAAAAATTTTTAATTAATCATAGTAGTGACATAAAATGCATTTACTATATGTACTAAGTATTGTATTTTATATGTATTGATGAGCAAAATCTAAAAGTGGTAAATCTTATAAGCGCAAAATAATTAAAAATGCAAAAACAAATCTTTTTAATAATTTTATAAGGATTCTAAGGATTTGTTTACTTATTTTCAACTATTTAGATATTTAGATTATTTTCAACTATTATTATTATTAACCATTTTAAGCTTTAACGTTAAAGACAATATTTGATCTTTTCTTTTCTTTTTTTTTTTTTGATCATTATACCAGTTATCGCTTTTAGCCCTTAATTATAATTGATGTAAAATACAAAACTCTATACTTTAACTCAAAAGCTTTTAATTAATTATATTTGTTCGTAAAATCCGCTTATTATTACGAATGCATTTTATACATGTTGATGAAGTGAAGTCTGAAAGTGGTGGATGTTACAAGCTCAAAATGTTTTAAAATAAAAAATTAAAAAAATTAAAAAAAAAACCTTTTTTGTTACTTTGGAGGAATACTAATTACTTGCCTATACGCGCTTTCCAACTATATAAAGAAAGATTACACACTTTATACGTTTACAGCATTATAAAAAATTGCTCATTTTAAGCTTTTGTTTTAAAAACGATGTTTGAGTTTTTCGGTTTCTTTTACCCTTCGTTATTGTTTTTAACCCTTAATTGTAGCTGATATAATATGCAAAGTCCACATCTGATATTTTAAGAGTTATGAGCATGATTTTTATTTTATGAATTAAAAATATTTAATAAAATTTCAAAAAAATTTGTCAGTACAACCACCATTCCAACTTCACCAATTTTTATTTCATATAAAAGCTGATGCTCCCCTAAATATGTCATTAGAAGTTACCTGTTTTTGAGAAATACAGGAAAAACATTATCGATTGATTTTCGTCACATTCGACGATTATTAACTGTTGTATTACAAGAATAAATAAATTATAAATTAGATTTTTTACAAAGAAAAATAATTTTTTTCATAACTGTCAGAAAAAGTTGTTTGAAATTTAAATAACAATAATCTTAGTCTTCTTATTTTCATTAATTTGTTCATTAGTACATAATTGGGCTCATAATAAATTTATCCACCAGTACAAAACTGGGTATTTTCTAATACTTTATGGAAGTTCTACAACGAATGATCATTACATATTTAACAAATAAAAATGTCTTGTTTACCAGAATTTAGTTCACATTGGGTGGCCAATTATGTCTAGTTTATCCATCGATTTCTTACAATTTACTAAAAGGAAATGTTGAATTTAAAAACAATCTAATTATATATTATTTATTTATTTTTGTGCTATTACTATCAATTACAAAAATAATTCCTACTAAAATTAGTAATTGTCATAAGATATTCAAGAACACTAGAACGGTAACAAAAAATTATTTTCTTCGTAGGGTTAATTATTCATATTTGGCCTCTTTTACCGACAAGGAAACATTTTCTAATTCCCTTTTAAGATAGTTTTTATTATTAGCTGTTAAGCCATTTCTCCATTTTGACCGATTTAAAACTATTTACCATAAGAAATTAATGGATATAACTAAAATCATTTTAATTTCATTTAATCATTTTAAAATCATTTAATCCTATTTTAATATTTTATCTCAGCAAACAGCCACAAAAGATTCAAATTTGATGTTGACAAATCTCAGAAAAATTGATTTACATCTATACTAGATTTATTCCAATTATGTTATTGTAATAATTAGAAAAAATAAGATTAATTGTAAAAAAAATATTTAACAAGGAAAATTTTTTAAAAATTCCAAATATTTTATAACGAATTAGGTGAAATTTATGGTACCTCTTATAACATAATCTTTGTGGTGCAATTATTTGTCAGGTAACAATACTTATCAGAAATACATCTAAAAATATGTCTTTAGTTTGAAATTATTAGTGTGCATGAATAATTTCTGAGAATGAATCAACGCATTTCCAATAATCCACGGTACTTTTCAAAAATTTTAGGAATTTTCATTAAAAAGCTTTTGATTAATAAATACTTCCATTGCTTTAAGAAAACATTCATTAATTTCACGAGAAAAATATCTCAAATTATCTTAACAAAACTGAAATCATTATTCATTTATAGAAAGCCATAGATGTGGAAAAGAGAAGCAAATATGTTATTAGGAAAACATTAACATTGTTTCCCAAATAACGATAAACAATTGTTCACAAAATACAAATTCATTTCTCTATTTATCGATTCTCCGTCGCATAAAACATTCATAAAATTCCACGCAATTACCTATCAGAATTCTGTTCAAATTTGTATCACGCTAATCGAAATTATTCCAAAATCAGTAGCAGATGAAAAGGAAAAATAACACAAAAGGAACTGCGAAGCATTATTTAGCAGAGACAGAAATACATAGTGAATTTTGAAGATGAAATCCCCCCTCTCAGCTTGTTTCACATCTGAGCAAGCTCACAGCTTCAGAAAGGAACACTCCAACAAATAGAGATAAAATACACCTCGCAGCGCAAAACGCGCCTTCATTAGCCAAAATAGTTATTATTCTTTTTATTTTTTCACTTTTCTCGAACGCGCTTTGTTGCTGTCTATTTCTGAACATCGAACTTTTCCCCCTCGTCTTGTTATTTTAACAAGATCTCATTAATATTGACTGGAATCTTTTGAATGTAGAAGGCATTGTGTTAGTAAAATGGTAGCTCACTGTTTTAATGGTGTGATTGAAATCTGTTTCGCATTTTATGGCAGTGTATTTTTGAGGAATTTTGTTTTGGGAAGAAAATTACAGCTTGCACTTGTCTAGTGAATGGTGTGTTTATCTTTTTCAGCAGAATTGCACTTGCATTTTATTTTATAATAACATCTGAACAAGTCTCTGCCAGTTATATTTTGCTTTTAAATTAATATTTTCTTCTAACGTTAGAGTGTTAGATTGAGATGCGACCTTTAAATTGTATGATGTGTGCTGTAAAATTTTAAAAATTTTCTGCCATTGGACTCCGATTGCCGATTGCCCATTGCTCCATTGCCGATTCGACGCGTTGTTATTTCTCTGATAGAAGGTGCTTATGTACCTTAGCTCACAATTCTTCTTTAGCAATCTTCGGTAATCAGCACAGTTATTCTAATAAGGCATTTCACTTTACGTGATATTCATCGTTCTTAAACGCTGTATCAATATATGAAACTGAGTAGCTATATGCAATAATTAGTAACAAGTGAAAATTATCACAATACATTTAAAAATAAGGGTTTCTCAAGAATTAAAAAAAAATCTCCATGTGAACTGTTATTTCTTGAAAGAATTTTTTATGCATTTTTTAACAATTAAAAGATGAAACTATATATTAGTATTATCTGCTGGTGAATTTCGTGAACAGCAATAAAGAAAAATGAATATTCAGATACCATAAAATAATTTGGCTTTTCCAAGACTAGATTCCTCGCAATTATTTTTATTAAATAAAAAAATTCTTTTTATACCTTAATAAGATTTTTAACTTTCTGTATATCCCATCTAAAATGAACAAAAGAAAAGCTCAACCATATATAACTGACATATTCTCCTGAGTAGGCAGTTTCAATTTCAGGAAGAAAAAAATTCATAAGGAGGAAATGCAGCTGAATTACTCATAATTTGCTTAAAATTGGAAGTTTAAAAAAATATTTTTGCCTATATGACTTTGCATTGAACAACAAAAAAGGAATATTTTAACCCAGGTGGAAATAGAGCTGCACTTCTGATCATTTGTATAAAATTGAACATTTTTTAAATATCTTTAACCTTATAGGTTTCTATGGAACAACTTTTCATTAAACTACTATTTCAGTAACTAAAATTTTATTTTATTCCCGATCATTACTCGTGAAATCTTTTATCTATGATTTAAAACTGCTTCGTCTTGTTGAACTGAACTCATGTTGTACTAATATTTCAGCGAATGATTCAATGTTGCAAAGATTAGAGCTTCCGTATGACTTTCCCAGAAAAAGTCACAAACCAAATATATAGCTAAGAACTGAAAAAAGTCCTGTTGTTGACCCTAGTAGCACACATATATCGTATAACAGGAAACAGTATAGTATATATAGTATAAAAACAATATATATATATATATATATATAGTAAACAATATTGCATAACATGAAACAGTATGTATACATATGAATAGTTTATATAAAATGAAGCCTGAAAGAGTCTGTATATTTAAAAGACAAAATCTCTAGAAATACTTAACTGGTATTGATAATAATTGTACCATTTCGTAGGGCATTCGTTGGTAAGGTTTTAGTATAATTATGTCATATCCAAATGAAAAAAAGAATTTTATAATTGCGATTTTAATTATTTTCCTACTATGATTCGGGCATTCGTAAAACAATAGTATATGTGCTTTGCTCTTATCTGCCCATGAGCAAAACCCTCACACTGCGCAAGTGCAAATAACAAGAGCTGTATGCATAAGCGATACATTTCATTGTTTACATCTGATTTTAAACAGCGATTCAAAACTCACTATGACAGAAAATATTATATTCAACCTTTATCGGGGCTCAATAAATCCCAAAGCACTTCATTTGTTGCGTGATAAGGAAAATGTACAGGACGGAAACGTTCGGTTAGCGGATATCAGAGAAAGAATGTCCACACTTAGGGAAGGAAAGTCTTCTGTTGAAAGAAGTAACCGTCTCCCCTTAAATCGCCCGTGTCGGATATAATGCCACGGAAAACGTTGTGCGAGTACAGCTAGTTTACAATATTTCATAATATTTTATAATATTAAACGATATAATATAATATCACACAATATTGAGCAGCAGGATGTGTTGCCCGGGGAATAAATAGCGAATATTTTGTATAAAAGTAATAGCATACGTGCAATTTAATAACTTTATGTATTCACTTTAAAAAATTGATTAGTGCATTTTTTATCAGAAATAAACAATTTATTTGCATATAAGCACTATTTTCTTTTATCGACCAAAATACGATTGATATTTTTTTACTATAGCATTATACTCAAGAGAAGATGAAATTTCGTCGTGATCCAATCGATTGCTTTTGCACTCACTGAAAAGTTAAGTGATTAAAGGAAAGTTCCTTTTAATCCGGATCATCCAGACTTTTTGTTTCCAAAAATCAATAGAAAAACAGATTTCAAAGGTATTTTAATCAAATACATTTCATAAACTATCAAAGCGTTGCTATTAAAAGTGAAAAAAAGGTTAAAAAATAAATAGCAAAATTTATTAATTAATAAAACAATTTTTAACAATAGCTTCTACTTATTATGTAATCATTTTTAACTGCTTGCATTTCATAGACTTTTTTACCCTTTTTCTAATTTAATCGCTTTTCTATTTTCCTTCGTTTATATACTTCAAAGGATATTAAAAGAAGATTTATTAATCTTTATTTTTCAAGAAGTTCGTTCTGAATTTTGAAAAGTATCCTCAAACATTGGAACCAACCAAAAAATATTTTCATCACACATAACAGAAAATATTAAAATAGCATAAAGGACCTATTATATCTTTTTTTACATAAATGCTTTCCTAAAGCATTTCGATGAATTTTGTGTTCCGAATATAAAATTATTTTTTTCTTATTAAAAAGGATACAAATTTTTTACTTAAACCTTAAAATTCCAACATTACACTAGTAAAAAAGTAAAAGTACACCAACCTCTTTTTAAAGTATATGTTTGTTTTTACGCTATTATTCTTACAAGAATTATTTTTTAGATCATTTACCGAAAAAATATTAGTATCATTACCATGGTATTCAAAACTAAAGTATAAACAACAACAAAATTGAAACCGTTTATAATTTCTTTTATGTGAAACCATGTACAAAAATAGGACATTTATAAAAAGAACAAAATTTAAGCAGTTTTAGTTAAGGATACTCTTTCCATTAGCTTTCATCACTCAGCCCTTCGAACTCAGAGAGCGATTCAGACGGCTTCCCACCAGCATATAATCGATGAACAAGCAATGCTTAGATATTGTCAAATACATTCATATCAAGGTTTTTAGCTGTCTCTGATAAAACTTGCGCATTATTTACAACGAAACACTTTTTAACTCCATTGGCGGTGTGGATTGAGGCCCCATCTTGATGAAACATCCACTGGTCTCCTACTTCAGAGTCACAAGGAAGAAGTTCAGAATCCAGAACATTAATGTAATCTGCAGGATTCTGCCTACATTGAGAAAGACCAAACATGTTCTTCTTCCATAATCCACTGCTAACCAGATCATCAGAGTTCCTCTTCCCGTTGATCTAATTGAATAATATTTTTCAGCATTCATCAGACAATGCCAGTAGCATTGATAACCTTCTGGACTATCTTTTTTCATCAAAAAATATCATTGAAGGCCATTCTGTGGTCCATGACAAGTGTACCTTAGTCCTACATAAACGATTATTAATATATTTTTCCACTTTTAGTGATGCTGCCGTTTTTCGAAAACGAAACTTTTGGACCTTTGGATGTCGTTGTATTTTATTTGCTTGAAGTCCTGTTTGATTCGAGCTTTTGAAAAACTTCCATTACTCTTTTTAAGTTCATGAGCAAATTTTCCTTTATCACAAGGCGTTGATTTTTTTAGGTTTACCAGTCTTCTTTCTTATTCGGTTTCTGTTTGGAATTTAAATAAAGTTAGAGACTGTATTGGGCTCTTATGATGAGCGATGTCTTTACTACCTGAACACTTATTTTTATATGCAGCAATTTGAGCCTTTTAAAAATATTTAAGTGTATACTTTCTATGTAGTCTGAAATGAAGGCATCAATGAAATTTTTAACAAAATACGTTTTCTTGAGAAAAACCATTTTAGAAAGTATATACTGACTCTTCTACTCTTGAACATTCCACCAAATAAAAAATGAAGAGGGTGTCCTGCTTTTTTTACGCACGGTAAGAAATATTCTAATAATAAATAATGATAGCCATTACATTTTTACATGAAAATAAAGAAAATGTTGCTAAAGAAGCCTACAGAGGAGTATATTAGCCAAGATCTAAATATAAAAAAACATTTGCAGAAAACGATTGTCCTCTTTTTTTACGCAGTGTGCAATCAAATTTTCATAAATAAAAAGATTTAATTCATTACACAAAAAATCAAAATCTCGTTAATCACTTTCAATACATAATATTTAAATCGATCTCTGGAGTTATGTTTGATTAACTCTTCCATTAATGTTACTGTAGAAACCACTCTGCCATGAAATTAATACGATATATTTTTTCCCTCAATAAAAAAGGTCTAATAAGGAGATTTATTTCTTAATGGATGCATATTGTTGATGATTAAAAAATGTGCTGGTGAATTTTAAGTTAAAATGTTATCGAATTAAAGTTAAATTGAGAAAAGAATAAACAATGCAAAATAAAAAAAATTAACATTTTTAATTTTCAAACTTAATCAAAATAAAGACCTTTTATTTCTCTGTCATGAACAGCCGAAACTAGATATATTTCAATATATATATACAAAGTACACACATAAATTTAAACATAAAAACATTACACTCTTGTTTACATTTGTAATATTGCTAATTAGATTTTGTTGCTAATAAAATACTTTTACTAATTGAAAAATTCACTGAATGAAATAATTTCTGATAGATAATTCAATTGAACGTAGTTAAATTGATATGGAATTTTTAAATAATGAATGTCTAGATGGAAATTTTACTGTGGCAAGAAAGGCATATTAACTATGAACAGCATATGCTCAAGAAAATGAAAAAGGAATTAAGAATTAAATTAATTGACTCAGAAAGCCTTAATATATAATTAATTTTGCCACTGAAAGCAATTTTAAGCCTATTTATTCTTTAAAACTCATTTAGAAATTAACCGTTATACAATGAACAGAATGGGAACCTTGTTTATTAAAAGTGGGTGTTAGTGTATTGGAATGTATAGGTAAAATATTGCTTTAAAGAACAAAAAAAGTAACATGTAGGAAAGAGGGTTAGATTTTATACACTTTTAGTAGTATGAATAATATTATTTATAAAGCTATATTTTGGAAAAATTTTCTTTAATATGATATATATACGCTTATAGTGTGTATATGGTTACTATCAAATAACCTTTCGGGCTTAGAAATATCTGTAGCTAAATTTTACTAATATAAAAAAATCTTTTATAAATAAGTTGTGAAAATTTTAAATAAATAAACTCCAAAAAAATTCGTTTTAAAAATCATCGATAAGAATGAAATTCATCATTGTCAGAAAAAAAAAGTTTCAATAAAAATGTAAAAAATGAGTATGCAAATTTTCATTTACTTTCGAACGATAAAAAAATTCACTCAAAGGGAGGATAAGTCACATATTGTATAACAACAAGTAAATCTAAAAAAAATTGTTGAATTCCAAAATGGTGTAATTTTCTCAAGTTGTTTTAAAAGTATAATTTTATATAATAAACGAGAATATAAAATTTTCTGTCAGGGAGAAATCTTAAATGTATGTTCATTATAAAAATTATTTATATCAACCTTTAACATTGATGATAATTTTTTTACCAGTTTTTTTCACACTTTTTAATGCTTTATTTCGAAATACTTTTAAATTACTTTAAAAAATTAAACCTCAAACAAGGAGCACCAAACACTATCATTATAAACGCTTTTAAAAATAAAATCCATATTATTATTTTTTTCTTAATATATTTTTATGTAAAAAATAATAAATTTCAATATTATTTTTTATTTTACTAATAAAAGTTCATACTAATATCGAATGGTAAAATTTTTGCCAACTTCTAATTGTTATAAATGAACTGTGGGTGTACAGCTATATTTTGATTTTCGAGTTTCTTAATATAATTCATTAAAAGCAAATTTCAGTTTATTGTTTTTCAATATTTTCTTAGTATCTGCTGATACTAAGTTTCTACGAATCCTTTTCTACGATATGCTAAGCAATACTAGGCGTAAATGGAAATTTAAACGGTAAGTGACAGATGACTTTTTTCATGACCCACCTCATTTGAATAACCATTAAAAACTTCAAACGCTCCCCATCTACTTAAAGAAAAAGGGCCTTCAGATATTCCATTCACCAACCAATTCGACCCGAAATCAATTCGGACTCATCCCTGCATCGAGTAACAGACGATCTTATCATTGGCAATCGGCGCGACTTCCACCTTCGGCAAAAAGATTCGAATTCTGTTTAGAATGCGCTTATCAATTGAGCTTCGATCTTTAATTCAGCAGGGCGGTTTCTTTTGATATGCCAGTGACAAATGGCCTCCGATGACCGGGGATTTACCTCCCGCTATACAACCGGTTTTTCTCTCAGCACAGGGCTAATCTGCAGAAATAAAAAGGTAAGGTGAAACTTCGTACGTCTCTCTTTTTTTTCTAACGCTGCTGGAGAATTCGAACTGAGATTTTTGGAATGATCGGCCTGCATTCGTCACAGGTTTAGATCCCCTAAAAGAGGATTTCGTGCTTGTTTTTTCACCCAGGTGCTTACGGTGCTGTAGGTTTAATGGATAGAAGATGGGGATATCATGCATTAAACATAATATATGATTTCCGTTTTGTCTTTTACGATTTTTGAAGCTCTAAGCGTTTGGTGCTGAAGAGAGCTTAGTTCTTGAGCTCTGGTGAGTTATAAAATCAAGTGCATTTAGATTGCTCCTTTTTTTCATTTATAATATTTTTTTTCCGAAACTTAGAGCATTTAAGGCTTTTGGGGTTTTATTAGCAACTATAGCTAATCGTCTCAAATGTAACAGAGATTGTTGAAATTGAATTTAATATAAACTATATAATACCCCATCTATCCTTATAGGGTCGCTTTTAATTGGCAAAAAATTGATCAAATATGGAATAAAATTAAATTTTTATTTAAAATTTTAACTTATTATTAAAATTGCTTATTTTAAATTTTATCTTTTTTATTAGACAACAGTTAATCCATGAGAGGGCTGCATTTTAAGCAATAAAAATATACCGTAAAAATCCTATTTACACGGCATTTCATAAGGTCACCCATACTACCACAAAAAATTATAAGCCATATTCTCGACATCAATCGATATTTCTGAATATTTGACCATAACGTAATAATAACATTAGTCAGTTTCGTCGAAAAAGATATATTGAATATAAAAATAGACTAAAAAAGTTCCTTAAACCAAATTAATAATTTTATTTAATTTCTTCGTCTAATCATCGCTAAAAGCCAATTTAAAATTAGCATCTAACGATTCAAATTTTTACAGAAATTTAAGTAATAAAATGAATAACAGATAATAATAAAAGAATTAATATAAAATTACTTTTTTTGTTTTGCAATAAATTCATAACACAGATTCTGCGGATTCTAAAAACAGAGTTAAGAATGAATTTCTAGCCTTTAATTTTCATAGGTAATAACTGGATTTCCGGATTCAAGTAAAAAGGAAATAAACTGCCAGGAAAATCTTTTTCTTTAGTTACAGATGCCTTCAAATATAAAAGGTTATTTTAATGCCACCCTTTTATTTGAAATTGATAAGGAGAAAAATTAAATAACAAAATAAAGGTCTAAACAAATTTTAGACCTCAATTTTCGTCTCCAATTTATTACTATTAGGAATTATATGGGCAACCGTAATTTTAAATTAATCAATCAACTAATCGTTTAATTAATTAATCATTTTATTTTTGTTTTAAGTAAAAACGTCACGTTTTTCATGCCTTTCCTTCATTAGTATTATTGATTGCACAGCTCTCATCGTTAACAGTGAAGAAAGCATGTGTGTGCGTGTGAGTCAACGTTTGCTATATGCTGTGTGCATATTTATTTAATTTATTGTAATTGTGTGCATATTTATTTAACTTCTTAAACTCAAAAATTATGTATTATTATAATAACTAGTTGAAGTTGTCTCTCCAAATGTTCTCACATGCTATCTAATAAACTTGTCATATTTAACCCCACACCGCACCTCCGTTTCTAGAGCTCATGTGGCCCCTTTCCGGTTTGGTATAGATGTAGGTGGACTTTATTTAAAAAAATACATAACAATGAATTTGAAAGATACAGAAAAATGACAAAATACATGAAAATACAACATAACAAATGATGATAAATGCTAGACTGAACTTCTTGAGTACATGAAACTGGATGAATGCAGAAAAGAGTTAAAAATATTGAGAGGGGGATGAAAAACAAGTTATGGATAAAGTACGAGCTGTATTAAATGGTGTCCTAAGAAATAGTAAAGTTACTCTAATTGAAGCCGCTCTCCCTGATCTATTAGAAATCTAATCATGTGTATGATTCTATTTTTGGAAGAAGGATTATTAAGGACTCTTTTGTACCACAGACTTTCTAGCAGTGATGAGGATTTTCTGAGGTGCCATGAAAGAGTAAAAGGGCAAGAAGAAGCAAAGTGAATGGGATCGCCGATTTCTCCACAAGAGCAGTAGTCATTTGCTGATAGATGGAAGCGGTGAAGAAAAGACGGGAAAAGGCCATGTCCTGTAACAAACAGGATTTTTTCACGAGTCCAGGAGATTGGTTGCAATTTTACTGTTTCGATGACTTTATAAACAGAATGACCCGTATTTCCATTATCCCAAAGATTTTGCCATTTTCGTATAATAACTTAGAGGTAAATTTAGAATGTTTTCTCAGTCTGCTCCGAGATCCTAGATGAGTTATGTGGCGATTAATCATTGGCAGGAATTAACAATGTCCAAAAATCAAATTTGTGTTTCAGACACACTTCTTTTTAGCCATTCGAAACAAAAATTTGTCAAAAAAACTGCGCTTTAAATTACAAAATTCTATACCAAATTAGATATATTGTAGTCATTGCATATTTAAATTATCATGTTTACATGCTACTGAAAGTACATACCTATCCTGTAGCCAAACGATAGTTGGAATAGGCACAAAACTTTTCAAGTATCTACTCTATAGATATTAAATCCGTGCATTGAATTTGATCTGGCTAGATGTCTTTGTTTTGTAATTTGTTAACTTATGTTCGAACAGCCAGACAGATGGATTTCTAATCATATTTCACTCAAAATTTCATGGAAATTTGTAAATTTGGTGTAAATACCGTATAACGAACCCTATAAGTGGTTTTGAGCTGGTATCTTCGTATAGACCGACATTTTCTAAAAATGTGTGTTTTGAACTCGAGGAGGCTTAAAACGTGAAAATTCGTCAAAACATTGAGCTTGAATGTTATGACGATTACAATGCATTCTCTATACTTCGTACACTAGAAAATAAAAAAAAAACTCTTTTTTGCGTACTATCTTTGGCGATTGATCGTTGGGATGCATTTAATAAAAAAATACCCTAAAATTATATAATATATAGTAATAATAATAAATAATAATATAACTTTATTTACACGATGTTATATATATATATAATGTGTGTCTAGGAATCTTCTGTCCTTCTCATTAAATGGCTGAAGGTTTTTCTCTTGAAAGACTGTCTGTTTCATCAATGCTTGGTTAAGCAAAATTAACTTTCGAAAAAAAAAAATTACGTTTTTTTAAAAGTATGGTATTTAATTTTTCTTGAAGGGCTTTATGTTCAAGAAAAACTAAATACCATACTTTTAAAAAAACGTAATTTTTTTTCTATGATTCATTTTTGGAATAAGGAAAGAAACAAGAGTATTTATCATTTATTCTCTTCGGAATAACCATTCATTTTTTGAGGTACAAGTGCAGCTGGCAGCTTTTCATTGCATCTCTATCAATCAATCATAAATTATAGAATATACCACGAAGGAAAGTTCGTTAAAAGTTCGACAAGAACCTGACTTTCTTTCATCAAAACTATTTAATATTTTTTGGCCCTTTATTGAGTATAGTTTTATTTTGTAGAAAGAACGAAATTTGTGATTAAATATAACCCTTTTTTTATTCTAGGAAAAATGCCATTTCATATTTATTGTACTACTTGTCAACTTTGGCAACTAGTTGGTTTGCCGAAATTAATGGTTGCTGAGAATATTCTTTTTTTTTCTCAACAAAATATTTTTTAACTTCACATTTTGATAGACATATAATTTATATTCCAAAGCCAGACACAATCCTGTTCATTGTTTGTTACATTTCAATATTTTTTTGTATTCATCCTTATACACTTAATTATATCACAGAAATGGCAATAATATTTTAAATTAGACATTTTAAATTTTTTTTTCCATATTTTCTGATTTTGAACCTAAGCCTTAATTTTAAGTACAATAAAATATTTAAAAACTGAAATCAAATCAAGATGGGAAAATAAACCGAATCTTCATATCTTGATCACAATGATAGATAAAAAGTCAAGGTAAAATATTAGCATCAACAATTTCAATGGTTTGAGTTTCACTTTAATAATGACTTAAAATATATAAAAAAATTAATTAGTAAGGGAAAAAATTATATGGTAAAAATCTGATATTGAAAATATAATTTTTTTAAATTCTAAGGTGCTGTAAAAAGTCATTTTTGTATTGTTATAATTTTGAAAGTTATCGGGCAGAACGGTGAAAATTCTGCTTATTATTTAAAATTTGTAATTAAGATTCTAAAAGTAGCTCCGAGATACACATTTTCACTTTTTAATTTCTGTATATACTAAGTCAGTAGCTCTAGATTAAACGGTAAAGTTTGTAAAGGGCCAACATATACGTATATGCACACAACAAAAACACATATTCACTTTCATTAAAAGTAAAAATAAGAAAAAAAAGATTGAAAAAGTGCTTTTTTTGGAATCATATAATAAATTACTTTTTAAATTTATATTTCAAAATTCAAAAGAATGTATTTAATTTTAAATGCGATATTTAATGAAATGAGTAGAGTAATAAAAACAAATTTGGAATGATACTTTATTTTAGGAAGGTAAGAATTTAAAGAGAAAACTTTCATATCTGTAAATATTTATCTTAATATCGTTTATATAAAGACAAATTATAATTTTAAAGTTATTCGAAAGCAAACAATGAGGTAATAAATTATGTATCTGGTTCGTAAATACAGGATCACCTCTTGTACCTCAAACCCTTAACTTCTAAAATGGTGACAGTTTACGCCATAAATTTGGTGTCTAGGTATAGTAAAAATACCATGAGCAATTCAATGAGTCAACTTATGTTGCTATCTATCAGCAAGTTTTGGAATTATTATTCTATTCGTGTAAACGAAAAAGATAAAAAAAAAGTCAATTTGAAAAATGTAGAGAACTCTCTTTTTAGTATGAAAAGAAACATTGAGTAAACTCTATGGTATCGTGAAATGAGAAGAAGAAACCATCTTACGATCTAAACGCGAGCCTTTATTGTGTCACAGGGGAAACGCATGAGATTCGCATTCGCGTGGACCATGTTTTTGTTCCCACCGGTTGAATATTTTATTGATTCTCCCTATAAGCTATGAACATTTTCTGTTGATCTTGAAAAATAATATTTTCAAACACTAATCTCAATTAAATCATATTCAGTTTAAAAATCATATAGATCCTATGTATTATGTATATGAGGCAGAACGTCATACCTGTTCTCTAGAGACTACTATTACTAAAAAGATGTTCCATTTGGTTTGTATAGTGATGTTGAAGGTTATGGCGAAATTTGGTTGTAATAGGGACTGTGAGATGTTAATTTATGGTGAATGTGGCCATAAAGCAAAACTGGTACACCATGAAAGCTTCCCTGATGGCACTTATTCTACAAGGCAGACCACCTTAAATGTTGTAAAACGTTTGAAAGAGACATGTTATAGGAATCGATCTTGGGCTCATATACTTCGTAATATAAGACGAAAAGTGAACCTTGAAAATATGCTAGCGTATGCTCTCACCCATCCTCAGAGCAATGACAAAAGATGAAAGTGAAAATCCCTAACTTTGCATTAATGGTTGCCAAGAGATGATGAGAGAAGTAATGTAGTGCGACTTAATGATAACTAACTTAAAGGTCCAATTAATATGCCTGTCAGAAATAATATAAATGGATGAAGCATGTTTTCTGTGAAGAGATAGAGCAGTAAGAGATACAGGAAAATGCGAAATGAAACAACTCTAATATATTTAGTTTAAAGTGGCATTTTTGCACAGACTCATTTGGATAGTATTTATTGAAAAAAAATTAACGGGACAACGTTACTACAAGTTTCTACTGGACGTAAAAAAAAATTGCATTTAGTTTAGATTATTAATGTATGCAAGGTATCTTTTCGTATTAAATCGAGAGTATTCTACAACTTTCTAACTGGTTTCTTTCTCGTTCCTTTCTCCATTGACAGGCAGGACAGCTAATTCAAAATTTTCATCTAGATAGCGTTGTACATTTTCCAGTCTAGTCGCCTTTTTCTATACCTAGACACCAACTTTACATCCTAAGTTGTTACCATATAGAAATTAAAGGGAATATGTAACGAATATAAATAGGTACCTTTCATATTTCTTATACAAAATTAATGGTCATTGAAAGACTTTATTCAATATACTGAAATTAATATTTATTATAACCTTTATTTCTAATAACATCATTGATTTAGACAGGTGTTTTGCTTATTCAGCATGCTGCCCACTCTGGTAAAATATATAAATACAGCTTTTATTTTCAATGAAATTCTTCTTTCATAATCTGCTTTCACAGGACGATCCTTTGTCTAAGTATCAATAGAATTGCACGGATTAGGGACGCAGAAGAAGTAAGATGCTTAAAGGAATCTAGAATCTTCTATTAGTTGCTCTTTCTGCGAAAAGAGGAGAAGAAGAGAATAAAGTATAAAAAGAAAATAAAGAGAAGATGAGAATGAATAAAGAGATATAGAATCTTGTAATAATTTCCTGTTAAATTTTTTGCATGCAATGATAAATTCGAAGAAAATAGTTAATTTTCTGTTAAAAAATTATTAAAGAAAAAGGATTATTAATGGCATAATCTTTACATTCAACATGTGACTATTCCATTTATATTCATTTTTCTATGTTAATAATTTTTAATGATTATTCTCCCCATTTCGAATTTTATGCTGCAAATAATTTAATCTTAGTGCAAAATAATAAATGGAGAGTAATGATTTTTTTGAGTATTGCCAATATTTGAGCTTATGACATAAATAATATATATATCATTATAACTGAATTGTTGGATTTATTACTGCAGTTTCACAAGGATTTATCATTTCAGATCGAAACGATTCGGTTTTTTTCTTTTTTTTTTTTTGTACTTATTATAAAAATATGCTATGAAGAGGTTGGAGATTTGATATTGGGAGTCAAAATTGTCGAGTTTTTCCTCGGAGATGGGGGTTTTTCTTTCCAAACATTTCAAATTCAAAACTCATACGTTGTAGCGAATAATCCTTTCTTTAGTTAGATTATCAAATCTTATTAATATTTATTTGCAATGCAATTAAAATATAAACGTCTTTTCTTTGTGTGTCTTAAAAGGTAAATTGAATATAAAATAGCCGTTCAATGATTTTATCTGAATTCAGTTCGATCCTTTGTTCAATTGAAAACTTCGGAGCTTATGTATTTTCTTATTTGACAACCATCAATAAAATTTTTATCAGATCTAAGTAATATTATATCAAATTCAGGAAAACTTTTTTTCTCTCACGTTGGGTTTTTTAAGTGGTTCATTCTATGAAATTAATTTAACTGAAATATCAACTGTCCTAAAAGGTAATACGTTTTATTTCTTTCTACTGAAAGTTCTAAAATATTGAACCTTGATAATTTTTCTGTCATTCTAATGAAGAAATTAAGAATTATCGTTCATTATTTTTAAAAGAAATGTGTGCTATTTTTGCGATTCTATAAATAATAAAATTCACAAAATAAAAAAGATAATATATCCAAATTCGAAAATTTCTGTTCAGGCAATCTTCCACATATCAAGACAAAGACATCCACTTGTAAGATAATGTTTTGTTTTTTAAAAAATACAATGATCATGTCGTCAATTCTTTGTAGGATCCCAGATTCTATAGCAATATTAGGAAATGAGGACACGTAAGTTGAATTGTAAAGATTTCTTTTATTGCCAAATTCTCTTTCGTTCCTCTAAACTAAAATTAAATATACAAAACAATAGCAAGACATAAGGAGTAGTTAAATTCATAATAAGATGCAATAAATACAACTATCCGTTAAAAAAACGTTCTCATAAAAATATCATAAGTAAAATGATTGGGAGGACTTGGGATTGAACCAAAATATTTCTCACAAATTCAGAGATTAAAGAAAGAATCTTCATTGATTGGTATTTCCTGTAACTCAAGTGAAATGAATGTACCAATACACATTAATACATTTAGAATATTATTATTTAACAAGCAGCAATGGTCTCCCTCAAACTGTTTCGTATACTATTTCTAATAAAGATATTATCTCAGTGAGTACCTCATATGACATTAGCTTGCAGTAGGTACAAAATATTAACCTTTGACGCGAATTTAGCATTGTTAGTGAATATATCGTCTCATCCTTGGTGAGCTTCTTTTTCAATTAATCTCTGGCTTGAGGTCAAAATTGAAAAAAAAAATTGTTTCAAACGTGTTTTTCCAAATCGTTTGAAACAAAAATTTGGCATGAAGCTACACTTCATGCTACTAAGTCACAAAATCACGTACCATATTTGATGTACATCAAATCTTTAGGTTTTTAAATTATCGTTTGCTTCTGAAATTATAAGCCAACGCTCGTTTCAACTCCTTGTTGGAATTCGTTCAAAATTTGGTAGGCGTCTATTATAAAGATGTTTAATCTGAGTAACAAATTTTATCTATCTAGACCTCTCCGCTTTATAGTTATCATGCTTACTTATATTTGAACATCCGGACAGACAGACTTCCTGAAAACGGATTTTACTCAAAATTCAAAAGAAATCTTCAAAATTGGTTTTAAATCTGTATAAATAATTTCATCTGTTTAGGTGAAAGCGATTTCAGTTTTCTTTGTCGCAGACAGACGACAGATATTTTTCAAAAATGTGTTTTTCAAATTCAATAGAGGTTTAAAATTGAAAATAAAATCTAGAATTTGAAGGATTTGATAGTTATTATACTTTCTTAATACTTTGTATACTAATTTGGCTGAATCTTTGGAAAGTATATCTAATAGAAAATTGCGTTTTTTTCATTAAAGATAAAGATTTACTTTAATTAAATAGTTTTAAAAGATATTCTGAAATATAATAGTCTATAAGTTTTTAATAACACTTTTATAATAAAGGGAAAACAGATATTTTAACATTAAAAGGTCAGCATAGCTTTTGCACCCTAATAATCCAAATAATCACATCGTTTTATTCAACGCAACTTTTATATTAGGAAAAATAAAACTTTTTCATACATTTTCTAAGTTATGAAATAATTTCTCTCTATAGTCTCTCTAATGTTAAAGAGACTATTCATCTACCTTATATCACCAATTATTTTTAAAAAAAAAACAACTTAAATATAGATAAGTTTCTGTCTGGAACCAGCCTAGACGGTTCATAAAGAGCAGTCTGGCCTTTCATTATTGGTCAAGTTCTTAAAAAAGGGATATTGTATCATTCCTAACTTTTGCTTGGCTGCTCTGAATTATTAGCTTCAAATTCTTCCTCCTGAAATTATTGCAGAAACTTTATCGTCATTTAAGGCAAAAACTGAAGAGATAGAGACGAAAAAAGAATGTCAGAAAAACGCAATAACTGGAACTTGAAGTCTCGCGATGATTTCTCAAAATTACTTTTTTTTCATGATGGAGATGTTGGTGAAGACTAAACTAAGATTCTTGAGGGAAAAAATGTGAAGTAAAGATTAGAAAAAAAGGAAAGTGGAGTTACACTTCCTGAAACTAAGATCTTTATTCTCTTTAGAAGAGCAAAAAAATATTTTAACTTGAAATTCTTTAGAAACGTTTCCCGCGAAAAAAAAGTTCTGTTTCTTGAAGAGACGAAGTGAAATAAAAATTAGAGGCGAAAAGAACCGGATAAAATCGATCACAGCGCTTGTCACTATTTGTATTCGTCTCTGCCAGTCAACTGAAATGCATCATATTGCCTCAGACAACCTAATCAGATTGTTAACTTTTGATCGATGCAATCGATTTAATATTTGTAAAGACTAATTTAGAGGAACATTTTTAATATCAACAATTTTTGTGTTGTTAAAATTTTGCTTTTGTGATAGACAAAAAATAGTTGTCCAAAGTGGATTTATCGCATTATTGCATTTGAATTTACATAAGAAGAATAATTTTTTAGAAAAAGAATCTAAATTAGTTTTTCGATAATTTTTTTCGCAAGTTTTTAACAATTTAAAATAAATCCCCTTATTTATAAAGATTGAACAGTTTTTCATGATTTAAAAAATAGCAAGACATAAATTGGGATTTTGAGAAATCTTTTTTGTCAAAACATTATTTCTTATTTTATAATATTATCATGTATAGAAGCTAGATGTAGCTTTGAAAAGATATACGAAGCAAGAAAGCTGAATTTTAAACAAGCAACTTTTAAGATGATACTTTCTCAACTTTTATGATTTTTTATTTAATTTGGTTTATTTCATATATATATATATATAGGTTTACGAGGGGTCAATACTGTTTGGCAATGTCTGATTCCTCACAAGAAAAATCCCTTATTTTAAATCCTTGTCCCAGGGTGACACTTGAAACACTCTTCAGGCTGGATTCTTTTTCTATTTGATTTAATTTTGATTCCATTGTATTCCTTTTAACTTAGCTTTTATTCCTTGTGTGTGCGTGTGTGCGTGTGTGCGTGTGTGTGTGTGTGTGTGTGTGTGTGTGTGTGTGTGTGTGTGTGTGTGTGTGTGTGTGTGTGTGTGTGTGTGTGTGTGTGTGTGTGTGTGTGTGTTAAAATTAGTTAAAATTATTTTATTATGTGATTTCTCCCAGTGCATTTTGCTATTTTTATTATTTTACACATACGATTGTATCTGGCAACCAGTTTTATTCTGATGCGATAAAAGGATTTTTTTATTATTATTACCGTTGTTGAAGATTGAATTCGGTATTAATGGTCACACTGTGCTGCAGGCATAATTTCTATCTCTTTATTTACATGCCATCTTCATCTTAATTGTGAAAATAAACTATTGTGTGTGCAAGAATTCTCATATTTTAGTCCAAAAAGACTAAATAGTATTGCACTTTCTAAAATATATTTTCAAACTTTAGTTTCCGATTAATCTATCAATTAAATTACAATTTAATTTCATGCCCATAGAGATACTAAGCTGATAATGCGAGAAAAAACATTAATACTGATTGCTATAATATTCATACTTCTGAATTATAAATTAAAAAAAGAATTACTGGAAATGATTAACATAAGAAAAGTTTGTTTTCTAGTTAACAATTAACAATTTTTTAATAATCATTTTCCTCCATTTTTAATGATCAATACATTTTTTGTTAAACAAAAATGTATTGAATTTAAAATCTGTCATTCAATTTAAGCAAGAGTTTGATTTAATTTGATAATTCTTATGATTATACTAGAAAAAAAATTCTCATATTCAATTCGAATCATTCTGTTACAAGTCAGCTATAAATTTATTCATAAACTAGCCGCACATGGGGATAAGCTGATTTTATTCGTATACTGATTAGATTTAATTTCACTCAACTCATTTAGATAGAATTTTATGTTCATAATTCCATCAAATAGTTATATATTAAAATCATGGTGTCTTAATTGCTTTATCTGTGTTCTGTTTATTGTTTCATTGTGTACATAAGAGTTTCTAATGGAGAACAATCCCATGACATCATAGCTTTATTAAATCTTAAATGTTCCGCTCAGCTTCATGATAAACTTCGCAGTATCGTAACTTCGCTATCCTTTATTTGTTCTGTAAATTTAACAAATGTTAAACATATTTTCTTCTTTAGCTTTCAACAATAGAAAGTCATCAAGTGATAAATTATTTTATGCAATTATAAAAGTGTTTTGAATTTCAGGACAACAATTAAATCTGTTGTTTGAAACAGGAAAAAAAAAAGAATTTTTTTGAAAAATTGCCAAAATTCTAGCAAATGTTAGAAAATTTCTAAATTTATATCATTAAAAGGAATTTAAAAAAAATATTCAGAAACCATGTAAATTTTGTACGGTATAATGTACAAAGATATTTTCGTAAGTAATAATAGAAAAAAAACCAAAATTCAGTTTAATTAATTTTTAATTAATTGAATTTCTAATAAATATTTACAATTCTAAACCCGTCGTGGACATTCCCGTCATGCTGAGTATATATGTGTAAATTATAAGCAATCTTATCTATAAAGCACCAACACACAGAAAAGTATTATTCTTATCTTCTTCTTAAAACATCTTCTTTATTAATAGTAGTGAAAGAGATTAGAAAAGATTATAAACTAATATCAATAATGAATCAGTAATAGTTTTTGATTTAATAAAAATTGTGCTCTAGTGTTATGCGTCCTTCCTAGGGATTATGTGTTTTTCATGTAATGCTTAAAATTGATAAAGCAATAACAATGCTGTTTTTACCTCTTAATATATTCGCTTGCATAAACACGCTTTCATCTTGAAGTGCTAAGTATCAGCAAATATGAAAAATAAAAAGCCATCAACATTGGTAAAGCCAGCATTAAATCTAATCTCTTGCATATTTGTAAGAGATGCATGTTATTACGATTTAAATTGCAAATAAACAATCTATTAGATTTTCTGTGGGGTTATTAATGTTATTTTTTATAGTACAACTGTGCCACGACTGCAAGAGCCAATAAATTAGGATAATAAATATTTTGCTATACCATATTTCTACATGTGTATATATATCTCGAAGCATCTATCAAAACTGAAATTTATTGATCAAATTTACATGATAGATGAAGCTAGTAATTCAGAAGCGTTCAATAGAGAATAAATAATAAGTAGAGACGCCTGAATATTATAATTTCAAGTATATATTCAAATGAATTCCAGAATTAAAGTTTTCAGGCTCAATGGTATCAAGAATATGTAAAGAATACATTGAAAACAAAATCAGAGTCGTTAATCGAAGAAACTGAATTAATAAGCTACTGTGGTTATAAACTTCAAAGATTAGATTATAAAGGGGGTCCCAAAATTAACGCAAGATTTCAATTTGCCACCATTCATGTAGTAAAGTGTTGACAACCCAATTAAAAAACATTGGACAGCTGATTCTTAAAAACAGCATATTTTCATTGTTGAACAATATTTCAACAATAATGAAAATCTTGAGAATCAAACCCGTCCCCCCAGATCATATGATTTAACACCACTGGATTTCTATTTATGAATTTATTTGATATCAAAGACTTAAGTCAACAAGCAAGTGTGCATTGAATTTGCATCAACAATTTGTATAAATAGTCAACCACATTTATGCAGAAGTACCATGTAAAATTTCGGCAAAAGAGTGCATATGTGTCAGTAACGCAGTGCTGGGGTTTGTTCTATGTATTATTCTATGTATAACGTTATCCTGTTTACTTTACGATTCAATAAAAATATAACAATTTAAAGAAAAAAAAATGGGTTTATTACTTAATTTGAATATTCTGTTACGTTTCTCTATTGTGCAACTCTACACTTTTATTAACCCTAAAACATGAGATGTCGAATGGTTTCTTAATACATTTTCCAACACTTTATTGCACGAATGGTGGCAAATTCAAATCTTGTATTCCTTTTAGGACATAATTTACTTATAGCCAGCAATCATTTAGTACAGCTTTATTACGTATTGCTGGAATCACGAAACGCAATTCAAGTAGCCACAAGTCAATATTTGAAAACCAACTTTATTCCAAATGTAATTAGTTAATATGACTGTGTTAATAATGTTAAATATGACTCCAAAAAAGGAATTAATTTATCCATTATGTCTGTTAAAATTGCGCAAGAGCATGAAATGCTATTGATCGTTCGGAATTATTTCTTTTGCTGAAATTTAGGACTTCCTTGTATTATACACCCTAGCTCCTGCTTTATGTGGTGAAAGGGCAGATCAGATAACTAAAAAAGTCGAATTAGCTAGAGTTCTAAAAATTCTTATTTCCTACCCCACCCATATAATTAAATACATCCTTTCTATAGATTACGTCTCATAATCCCTTCGTCTGTGACCATTACAGATACTGAGCGGGCCAATGGATGCAAAATCTACCCTTTTATTAAAGAACGCACACGCGCAAAACAAAAAAAAAATGTTACATACTTGCTTTTTACAGTTCTTCAGAAATAGAGATACTAAGGAAAAACTGGAATAATATTTGAATGGCTGTGTTGATTCAAAATTGTGTTCTGTAATGCATTTATAAGATAAAGAAATGTCGTAATAATGTAAATATTTCGAAATTATTCGTATTACCAACGTTGCAATTAAATAGTGTTTTCTTTTCTTTGTTCTCTTCATAGAAAATTAGGTTTTGTATCATTTTTGAGAAATAATACTCATATTTAAATTAGATGTAAAATCATAGAATGTGGTTATTACATTAACCCTTAAAGAGGGAGATGAAATTTTAGGATGTAACAGGGGAGGTGCGGACTACAAGATCACATTTTATTTAAATTAGATCACTCAAATTAAATTTCTAACGAATGTTATTAGTTTGAAAAACTATCAATATATTTTGCAGATATTTTTCTTCATATAGAATAGGTTTTAGAAATTTCCTGAAATATATCATCATTGAAAAAATTAAATGCGTTGGAACATACATTTTCTTTTAAAATTACATTTTACAATAAAAAATATTCTAAAAAAACATATTACTTCATACATTTTCAATCATATTTATTTTTCCATTATATATAGGGACATAAAAAACAATATAATGTAAAATTCATCAATTATATGAAAAATAAAAATAAAAATGATAATGGGTAAAATTTACCCTTTTTTATTGGCGTATGTGACTTTCATAGCACAATTTTTTTTTCAATTAATTATGAACATAAATATCAGAATCAATTGAATGCAAACTTTCATCGAAAAACTGATCTGTACAATTATTCTTATAACTAAAATCACTTTCTGCTTCATTTAAAAGTATCTGGAGCACTACTTCGTAATAGAATAAACTGGATGATATTTCGAGTCCTAAGTTTTAGGATCATCAGCTAAGCCTTGCTTATTTTTGGGACGTTAACAGGGAGATGTGATCTTAGAGACCAAGCTCGAAGATATAACTGAATTATTTTTAAAGCATCCGCTGAAACTGATTAAAAAAGTGTACGCGTATTGAAAGTCTTGAGACAGGAAGCCACAGAGTCAATCTATTTGACTGAAATAAAAATAGAATGGAGTGATCGAAAATCCATCGCTAGTGGTCTCACAGATCGCACGGCCCCAATTGGTTTTAAAAATCTCGTTTAGAAGTGAAATATTTGGTTACAGAAAAGCTAAAAAATGTTGGCTATCGTGTAAAGTTTATGTTTCCTAAAACCCAACTCATTAGGAAATGGAAGAAGAATCAATTTATGATAGGCAATAAAATTCAGAATGTCCAAACTAAATTTATAAACAAATCATCTTCAGTGTTTGGACATCATTCAATTTTCTAATATGCCATTAGTTTTTAATTTCGTATATACTAAAAATAAGGAAAATATTGTAATCGTGAAAATATTCGAAATCGAGATTTTGATCTATCTCCTCGTTTTAGACCTTCATAAATTCTTAAACTCCCTTTTTGTAAAATGTATTTTTGTCTATCTTTGATAGACACTTTGAACTAGATCAATTGAGAGTTGTATATAGTCTTTACACCATATTTGCAAATTTATCAAATTTTGAGCAAAATCTATTGAGATGAAATATGTCTATCCGCTTGTTCGAATGTAAGTTAACAGAACAATTATGAAACGAAGATGACCAGATGAATAAAATTCGGTGCACAGATTTACACCTATATTGTAGTTATCGTTCAGAATTTGAGCCACATCCATAAAGGGATTGAACGTTAGTCAGTCTGTCCTTTCAGAAGATTGTAAGGTCAAACAATAATCTTAACATATAAACAATTTTATGTGATTTTCTGACTGCAATCGAAATTCTGTGTCAAATTTTAGTTCCGCCGGATTGAAAAAAAAAAATTATGTTAAAAACCCAATTCGCCTTTATTAAAGAATATGTTTGAAAGTTTAGTGTGAATCACTTCCGCTAGTTTTTGATTGCATTGTATGCCTCCAGTTGACAAAATTATACATATAATATACATATTTACCCCAGTTTTATCTTTAAACAATCTATACAGTTGCATTTGAATCACGTATATTTCAATAACATATATTAAATAAAATTCAGAAATACATAATGACAGTGCAGTCAAACCACATGTTGGTGATTCTACAAGAAATTCCGTTTTTAATTTTCACATTCTACACGCACAAAAATTAGTCCCACCTTTAATTTTTTTTTTTTTACTTTCTCGTTTACCAAGTATGGAAGAATAGAAGATATATTGTAAACTAAAAATTAACCCGAATTTGAAATTTTGAAGAATTGTCAAGTATTTTACCTTTTTGAGTCAGGAAAATATATTTGTAGTATTAAGTATAGATGTCTATAAACACGATGACTCAAAAGGCTTTACGCTACACCGTTGAAATTCGGTACATGAAATTACAACTAATTAGTAAGATTATTGTCAAAATTTTAAGGAAATCCATTCAAAGGGAATCTGTTTGCCTGAATATTTACATATAACTGCACTCTATAACTAAAAATACAAGGAGTTAGATATATAAAATTTGGTACACTTTAGCATCTAAAATCTAGTTACTTATCAAATTTTGAACCAATCCTGTCACCCATTTGACCGTCTGTCCTTTGTATTTTTGCATGTAAGTGAACACAAATGATGATGATGACATTTGGTACATAATTTTCAGATTACAATTGTAATTTTGTGTGAAATTTTCCATTCAGTCGATCGGCATCCAAAAATACATATACAGTGATAGATTCATTAAAAAGGCTAATTCACCCCAAAAATTTCTAATTCTATCATTCTCTAAAACACGATGTTCTCGACCTTATCCTAAATCCACAATTTTATGTAGGGAGAGGGGTATAACGAATTTATCGGAGAGTTTTTCAGAAATTTCTGCAAATACGTCTCTACGTACTTAAAATATCTATCTTTATTGAAAAAAAATCTCAGGAGCTGGAATAAAGAGGCATGTAAGAAACCACAAAGTTTTTTTTTTCAAACTCCATATTATGTAATACAATTATGTACGAGAAAAAGAATTTGCATAAAAATTGAAAATGTCTAAAATTGGTCTAGAATTATTTTGTAAAAGTATTATTAGCAAATTATTAAAGAAAACTTGAAAATAACTTTTCTATCGAGCTTTATTTTCCTCGTATATAGAGTGTGTGGAGAAAAACAATTATAATCCCAAAAAAGGAGCTCTAGATTTCGACGAGTCTCCACGTTTCTAATTTTCACATATCCAAAAAATATTTTTTTAGTATTATGTCTGTCTCTAAACACAATAACTCAAAACCGCTTTGAGCTAGACTGATGGTATTTGGTATCACATCTGACTATTCCGTCCTGGCACTAAGGCATACAGATAAATCTGTTTCTTATGACGCTTGCCATAAACAAGGTCGCTGTTGCGAAGATATCGATTTCAGCCGATAGGTTGCGTCTCTTGTTTTAGTAGTAACAACAAGGGCTAAGAGTACTACTTTATCACTCACTCATCACTCATCGCTTGCACAATTCCTTTTTACTGGAGGGCGCATTCATACATCTCACAGATAGAACAGAGGAAGAACAACCATGCCCAAACTGGGACTAGAAGCCGGGACGCCTAGCTCACTGGGAAGACAGGTTCCCTTTATGCTAGGATACAGGCACGCATAACTCGATAACTGAACAGAATTAGCAGGAACTGAGAATGAATCCTAAGAGCCATCACTGGCCATGCTACAACCCGTCTCGTGAGTGGTATGCACCGTCATCGGTAGGATTAGAAGAGCATACACAATTTCTACATTCACCCGCTTGGCGAGAACCAACTGGAAGGACAAAAGAACCAACAGACAACCGACATGATTGATATTTGCTATATGGAATTAAGTCTCAATTTATAGATTTCTTTCAAAGTTTGAAATCCATTCAGAGGTTAATACAATAATTGAAAAACAAAAAGAGCTAGATGGCTGAAATTTGATACACAGATATAACATCTAAAACATAGATTTTTATCAAATTTAAAACAAAATTAATTAGAATATTCACCATCAATCAACCTTTTCTTCTACGAGCGTATAAACTCGATAACTCAAAAACATATGAAAACTAATGCTATGACTAAAATGAATGAAATTAGATATTCACCTTTGTGACTACAATTTTAGTTATAAATGGGCGAAAAAAGACATTCAAAATCACATTTGATGTTTTTTCATGCATCCCTATAATTAATCATCAAAATAAATCGTCATTGAACACTAATAGACTCTTTTATAACCATATAACCTGGGGTAATTAATAATTAAATACATCTGTTACAGGGCATACGAGAAAGTTTTAAGAAGTTTAATTCTGCTGGTTTAACTAACATTATTGTGAAGAGCTAAAAAATAATGACATATCCAAGGCATCATGTGCATTTGTTATATCATTGAAGACGAGTGGTGGACATTATATTTGTCTATGCGTTGTCTATATTGCTTGCATTTGTTTTGCGATTTAACAGACTTTTGTTCTATTTAGACGTATCCTTTCAACTAAGAGTTAGTTTTATTTATATAATTTTAGTATTTATTGCAAGAAAATATAATTCAATTCATGTATACAGTTTTAAGTTAGTTGATTGCAATTTTCAGTAGCGCAAGAGCCAACCTAGGCTAAACTGTGCCTACACTTTTAGGTAAATTTCTGTATTCAGATAACCATTATTCAACTCTATATTCCATAAAACGTTTATGTAAAACCGTAAAATATTGATAATGCAATTATATATGTGCAACTCGTTCTGTAGTTTTTATATTTAAGCATTAACTTTTGCAATTATCGATTTGTCCGAGTTCTTTCAGACAATAGAAATTAATCGAAACTCCAGGAAACTTTTTCTTCTACTACCTACTCTTATTTTAACGGCCAAAGTAATAGTTTTCGTTTCTATTGTAGCGAAGAAGATAAGTAGCTAGAGCTCTCGAACGAGAAGGATGGGTCCTTGGAGACGGCCGAAATGTGATATTTGGAGTTTAGGAAAAGAATTTTTTAGTAGTTAAGTAATAAGCACATCACGCATTAAATGTTCTAACAATGATAAAACATTTTTCTTTTATGGGATTCCGGTCATTATTATGCTAAATTGTTCCGACTAATGTTGCAGGAATTTGAAGACTTTTTAAAACTTCACTCAAACAATTAATTATATGCAAGGTGTTACTTTTTTGTGAAGTACACTAATTAACATAATTATTGATATTTTATTTAATTTCAATGTTTTTGAGAACTTTAATTTTTAAAACCTATCTAAAGAATTATGTTTGCCTTCTTGCTCATCGAAATGTTTCTGAATATAATTATAGAAAGTAATAATAGAATACGCTCGATATATACAAAAAAATTTCGTTTTGGCCAAATTATTTGTTATGTTGTTGGTCGTTGTCAAACAGTTTGTTAAATTGCGAGTTGTCGTCAAATTTTTTTATATTGTTAGTCGCTATCAAATAATTTGTCAAATTTTGGTTTTATTTTGTTTTAAAATGCTGGTCATTTTTAAATATTTCGAAAGGCCTATCTCACTGGAAATCAGTGTAAAAATGAACACAATATCTCAAAACGCATCAAACTTGATGAATGAAATTTATTTTATGTGCTTTTCCCCTAGAATTGTGATTTTGTATCAGATTCGGACCAAATTCTAAAACCTTAAGATGTCTGAAAGCATGCTCTGTTCTCTTTATAAAACTGAATTCAAAACTTATCTTAAATATATACTTTAGCGTGAAACAAATGAACAAAAAATATGTAATTAGTAAATTCAAGATATTAATAATTTTTATAGAAAAGTCTTTAATCATACCTTTTGAAAAAACATTTTTAGTCTTTTTTTTTCATAACAATTTATTCAGACAGTCATAAAATGATACCAGGGCAAATGATTTAGAGGTATGAAAACTGTTACACGAGTAAGAACGCCAATTCCTAATGATAAATTTGAAATTTCAAGCACATTGTATGACTGTGGGTTGGAACATAATTAAAATGAGTGAAAATGTGGAAACCTAACCGAAACACCGGAACTGAATGAGATAAAACTCCATTCATTTTTTTTTGTTACACCGTGTTTCGACAAATGATAAAAACGCCAGATTATCACCATTAATGAAGAATCAAATTTCATGAGATTTGATCACCTCCAATACAGATATTCAATTTTAATTCACAGATGCTTTTTACTTCTTACTATGGATTTGTATATTTCCTTCTCTAATAGCTAATAAATTTAATTGGCATGAAATAACAGTAAATCCCTTTTAAAACCACATGATTTATTTCATATTTTACTGAATATTTCTATATATTTTTTATTTTATATTTAAACATACATTGCATCGGAATAAATACTTGATACTTAGAGCCTTTTCAAGGTAAAGAACAATTCTGGGATAATTATTCAAGGTCGCCCAGATAATTTCATTCAGATCTCCGAATATTCTGTAGCCGGCCCTGTATTATTATAAAATTCGTTTCAAAGCTAATGAACTCCAAAAAAACGTGTTACAAAAAAAGGAATATATGTGTGTGTGTGTGTGTGTGTGTGTGTGTGTGTGTGTGTGTGTGTGTGTGTGTGTGTGTGTGTGTGTGTGTGTGTCAAATTGATGATTATTGATAATAAATGATTAAATGCATATGAATATTGTGGAAAACGGAAAGGCTATTTATAATATGATAATTCGACCACAAATTAAATAAAATCGCATCATTATGTCTTGAGTGAATGTTAAACTACATAAATAAAAAAGGAATAAACTTTGGGAGAAATGCATAAAAAGATGTAATAAGTTCATGTTCACAACAGATTATGCCTTGTTAACACACAGAGGATCCAAGGCGTGATTTATAATTCCATTCGACTCTCCATATTGTGTCAGAATCAAGAAGAACTAAAACCCTTTTCTTTTATTTCATATCTATTTTAGTCATATATTCATCGTTATCATTTCACGTATTATACAAAAAGACATTTAAGTATTAACATAAAATTCTACATAACACTAAATATTATTGTAATTTTTATCATTTTAAAAACATTCTTCTTGATTCAAGCATAATTTGGCAGCTATTATCAATCGATGTCCTTCTTCTTTCTTTAATAAAGCATAAAATGCTCAAAAAAAGTATAAAATTGTAGGGGAGCCGCTTATTATTTTTTTTTTCACAAAAAAGGGATATGATGTTCGAAATTTCTGCATTTCATTATTTTTTTTAAATTCTTAACGCAGAAATTTTTTATCTTAAATTAAGGCTGAAAAAGTGCATTAAAAATGAAGCATTCTTTTTTCTTTGTAAAATATATATAAAATTTAAGAAAGAATATAATTCTTTAATTTATAGAATTTATTCCTATTTTTATAATTATAAAGAAATGTGTTGAAAAAAATATAAGAAGAAAATGAAAAGAGGTTCGGACCTTTATTTAGAATTTGATAGGCCTATCTTCATTTTTGTCTTTTAAATTTATTAAATTTTATTTCAACAATAACGTGATATAAAAATGGATTTTATAGATTAACATCGCGTGAAAATATGAGTTAAGTAACAAAAATTATGACTGGTGTATTAATTCGGATATGATTAAAATTTAACAAAGTTAGATCAAAATTGTTTAAAATAAAATTTATACTACTTAAAATTATTTTTTCAATCATAAAAATGTTATAAGAATGATTTTGAGCAATTATCTAATCTCAAGTTATGAAATTAAAAATTTCAGAAATTTGATTAACTGTTAAACCCTAAACAAATTAAAATCACGAAAACCTTTTCTTAGCGCTCTTTTAACGACCAAAAAATAATTACTTAATATATTTGATGTATCTAGCTCTTTTCATTATGTAGAATGCAACAGGTTATAGATAGTTCATCAGCCTATAAGCATTTTCATATTTAAATATATTAGACAATTTAAAGATATTTGATTTTTCAAAAGATTTCTGTTATAACCCACCCATTTTCATCCTTCCAATAGAAACTCATCTGCCAAAACTTATCATTAATTATAAATAATTTATTTAATTCACATAAGAAATTACAATTTAGCTTATCGAAAAAAATTGTAATATTTTTAAATGAACATAAATACATTAAAATAATAAACAATTGCACCATTTAAAAATATTTTAAAGGACGGCAATTAATAAAGCAAATTGCAAAATATTTAATTTTGGTATAAAATATTTTAAGCATACTTAAATTCAAAATCATAAGTTTGAATAGTGTATAATATAAAAAATATGAGAAAGTAAGTTACGCTGAATTAAAGTTTTATTTTATTTATTACCTAATACGATAAAGCATAGTAAATTTTTTGATTGAGGAATATAAGAAAGGATAATTGATGTGATCCTTTATAAAAATAATTACATAGTATGTTATTATTAAATTTATCAATGATTTTAGATATTGTATTTAATTAATTATAAACTCCCATGGTGCCAAATGGAAATTTCACCCAGTTTATATAATAAATTTTTATATTCCATTTAAAAATAATTAAACTAACTGACTTTTAAGCAGTAAAACTTTACTATATCAGTTTTTATACGATAATAAATCACATTTTTGTTTCTAATAGTTTTACTTTCTTCGATACCAGAAGTTTATTTGAAAAAAAAAAAGAAAAAAAGAATAGGATTACATTCAGTAAGGGAGTAAAAAAATAATTTAAGATTTCTAAATGTAATATTAAATGAAACACCCCTGACTTTTATCATAAAATTGTATTTTCAATTTTTTTTACTTAAGATTTTCGAAATATCCCGCCAATTTTCCAATGATACAATTGTCTTTATTTCTTTCTAGACAATATGGAAGAAATAAATTATATCAGAAGCTAGACAGAAAAATTTAGTACAAACGTGATTAATTTATTTGTTTTTAGTGATAATTATTTGCTTTCACTTGGATATGAAATTTCGTCTATTTAAAATAGAATTCAAATTTTGAAAAGATTCGATTCATTTTAGAATTCTTTTTTTTTTTCTCACTCACGATTTATATTGGCTTAGTAAGAAGTAGAATTTTTTATTCAAGAAAACTCTAACCAATAAGCAAAAACAAAGAATTAAAACTTACTTCAAATGTAGTTTTAACTGGATTATTTTTTCGATGACACATCGCTGCTGTCATTTTCATTTTGAAAAAGTTCTACGATTTTCTTTCCTTCAATAACTCTTCCAGATTTTTAACTCTATTTTTGAAAGCGTTTGTTTTAATTTAGCTTTCATTTCCCAACTTCTGGAAAAAAAAATTAAAAAAAAATCGTTTGGCGTTAGTAACTCTAGACGCACGACGCACGTGGTTTTGCGATGCTGCGAAACTCTGTCCGGGGAAACGTCCGGACCATTCAGTAGTTTCGCGAGTTTTGGAAGTAAATTCTCTGCGAGCTGATATCAAGAAGTATAAAAGCGCGCCCTCTAGTTTACGCTTCTGGTTATGGTGGATATGTATAACTAACAAGTTTCATTCTTTGTGGTTTCTCTTGTAATGAATTCTTCTTAATCTCTTATTATTTTTATAATTTTGCATTAAACACAGATTCTCATTAAAAAAATCATCATTTATGTAATCAATACGAAAACTAGTGACTCTAATATTCAAATTAATTTGTAAATGTTTTGTGTATATTTTTCTTCTCAAATTTAAGTATATATTTGGGGACCAAGGGATTATTACTAACGCATAATTCTCTTATATACTTCAATAATTTTAAGCAATAAACTTGATTTATATATCATAATTTTTTATAATAAGTTTTTATAGCAGTTTATAACAACGAGCTTGAAATCCATAAAATAGTAATAGGCTCAAAGACATATTATTAAAACCAGTTAAAATTTGTTCTTTTTTATCTTTGAAATAACTTATGTTTGTTTGTTGTTATATGTTTGTTTATATCATGTGCAATAATCTAAGCAGAAAATAGTTTAATGTGTACATCTCTTAAAATCCACGTTTCTTGTACATTTTTGATAAACAATCTTGACACAAATTATACAAATTTGAGAAAGTAAATTTCATATATATTTTATTTCCTTTATCCCATTAAAATACATTTGCATATTTTATTATCATGAGAACATGATGCTGTATTGGTTTGAGGTTTTTTGTAGCCTCAAAATGTCTAGGTAACAAATTGGTAATTTATCGGTTTTGAACAATCAATTTATCGCCAACTAAAATTGCAACCTGATTTCCACATTATTCATTTTCTGAATTCTTACGAATTGTCTTAATTAGTTAAAGTTATTAACCAGTTTAAACTGGTTTGAAACAACCACGAGACTATCAGATTATTCACGCGTCTATATTTAGAAAACGATGGTTTTCTTCATCTTTATTCCAAATTTTGTTTGTCAGCTAGAAAAAAATGAAAATAAATTTTTTTTAAAAATTTTATATATATATATATATATATATAATGTAGGGAGAGAGAGAGACGATGTCATAAGTTCCGCGATTGTTTAAATTGGTTAATGAGTTAAATTAATTAAGACAAATAATGACTTTATAAATTATAATGTTCTCAAATGATAACTTGAAATTTACAATCGCAAATTTAATTTTTTTTACATTCTTTTTAAAAAATAGTGAAACAAACAATAAAAATTTTATGTAAAAAGTTGTTATATTTCCTTGCTGCTTTTGTTCTAAATAGTTATGAAATCTTATTTCTATAGCACTATTTTTGAATCTGTTCTAATAAATAATCATGTATCCATCATATAAATAAAGCACATATACTCATATTTTGAAATCGATATTTATTCATTATATCCTCCAGCTGCAAAATGAATCATTTCCTTATTACTGCCATTTTAAACTACTCGAACGAAAGTTCCGTATGAAATGGCAACTGTATTCCCATTCTGAGCTCAATTTCGATTGAAATTAGTCTGGACATCTGGGGCTTCTATCCTGATTTTTGTTTGACTCCAATATTTCTAGTTCTCTCGGTCAGCTACTTTTAATAACCGTTTCAGATATGATATTCGTATAAGATATTTAAATGGTATTGTAGAATTTTAAATTGCTTAAGATTTTAGATCGTAATAAAAGGTTTGTTTCGTTACAAGTTACGATTTTACTGTAGGCATATTTTTGAAAAGTAAGCACTATAAAATTTCTAAATTTCCTCATAATTTATATAATTTTGAAGTAAGAACTATTCGCCCAATTTAGAAAATTTCTTTTGAATATTATTATTGTATCGATTTATAAATAATTATGAATGAAATCAAGAATTGTAATATAATTTACTTAATCCAATTTAGAAGATTTTTTCAAATAATTAATCTTCTGAAGCTAAACTATGTGACATGTCAATCTTCATATTTTTATTTTAAATTTTTTACAAAGAGTTTCCGAAATTTCTCTTTTTGCACATTCTTGACATAACATTAAATACGTTTCATAGATTTTTTTCCTTTCTATTTTAATCTTTTCACAGAATAACGATTGACAAAACATAGCTGTATGAAGTAATAAATAATTCTAAGAGGAATTTTAAAATCAATTTTTTTTAATTTATTAAATTTTATGTAAGTTAAATGTTTATCGATATACTCTTTACAGAAGATATAAATTAGTATCTTTTCTTAATCCAGTTCTTGTTAAAGCTGTTCTAACGCAAACATTTGATAGCTGATAATTTCAAAAGGTTTTTGATAGCTTGATGTATAGAATCCAGATAAATTTGCCTCATAAAAAAAACGCTTATCAATAAGTATGCAAGAAGAAATTTAAATCTTGTTATATGTATACTGAAAATATTGATTATGCGGACATAGATTGGAAGATACTTGCTTATCTAATTAGGAAAATATATTAGTTTCATTGTGTCAAACAGAAAAGTTATGATATTGTAAACATAGGTAGCTTTCAAATATGTTTAAAATATGAAAATTTACTTCCCTGAAATTTTCAAAGAATCGCATTCGACGCATGTCTTAATTGGAAATATGCGGTTGAACAACTTTCATACATAAACATATTCTACAAGCTTTCTTCTAAAGAAGGATGATTCCTCTTATAAAATCTTTCATCAAACCTCTTTCATGTTAGAATAAACATATTCATTCAGTTCTGTTTGATTTCTTCATTCGAAAATCTAATTAATTTCTAAGAATCATGCAATTGCTCCTTGGGAAAATATGTCATAACAAATTACCATAGATGGGCTTGCAATCAAGGCAAAACTATTCCTACATTTCCATCATTAATTAATTCCTTCCTTCTTTAATCAAGAAATAAATAGATTTAAACATTGTATTACACTGTCTATACATACTATTGGAATAAAATAGAACTGAGGGATTTTTCAGTTTGTCCTAATGAAAGAGGATTAAAGTCGCCTACAAAACCAAAATGTTCATTTGCTCTTGAATCATCATTCGTATGAATCCATCATAAGCTTCTTCCTTAGAACTGAATTAATTGGTTCAAACATTTTAATAATAATTTACCCCTGTTCAAAGATTATTTTATTGCTACCTGCGGGGGCTCAGCTATATCATCAACAATAAAGAAATTCCATAAGTATATTGCCCATAATATAAATGGCTAAGAGTAAAATTCAGCTGATTCATTATATTTCAATTGCAAATAAAATTCTTATCGGCAAGATGGGAGACAAAGATCGATTATTTTTTAGCTACCTGCAAAATAAGTTCGTAATTAGAAACATTCAAAAAATGCTGGAAAATCAATTTTCAATCCCTAATTTCTAAGATATTGCAGTTATCAAAAACCCTTTAGTAAAAAAAAAATTGTTCGATTTAATGAGGCGCTAATATGGTTAATTGGTTTATTTTTCTATTCTTCAATATCAAGGAATGTTACAAAGAAATGAAAATTCCCCCTCCCCCTATTAACAACCCCTTTGAACTAGATGGATCATTCATTAACTCATCTGAGATTTCTAAATTTCTAATAATATATTCCAAGTTAGTTAAAATATAAACAGAATTACTTTAGTTATCCTGTTCCAAAGAAAAAAAGCCGAAGAATTATTCGCATATATATATATACACTAAATTTCCCCACTATAAAATCAACCTCTATTAGGTATTAAGACGAATTTATTAGAATATTTTCTAATTATCTTCTACTAAACCTAATCTAATTAATTAAAAATAGCTATTAGTTTTATTCGGTAATGATACAGAAATATTGCTTTTCACCACAGTATTATTTTTCAATGATTCATGGCGCATTAGTAAGACATCTTTCATATTTCTTTTTCGTTTCCCTCTAAATTGAGAGAGCTAGCTTCACGTTCGTGTAATTCCATTCATCTTAAACGAAACAAATGGATTGCTAGAATCTCGATTCGAAACGAGACAATGCATCTTACAATTACCAGATATAGTAATAAAGAATCAGATTGGTGTTGCAGTGTCAATCCCATCATCCCTCATTCTCAAACAATGCATCAAAGGTTCTGTCCATTCAGCTTAATGGGACACACCCTTTAGTGAGTGACATCGCCATTTGCATCAGGGCATTTCCATTCTTCTTTCTTCTGGATCCATAGTGTAATCTCCGTTATTATAGCCTCTTGTTTTGATACGCAGTAATATATAAATATAAGAAGGATGGGTTTTTATATGCCGAACATAATGCTACTTATTTCTTTTCATATTTGTGATGAATGGGTTATCTATATTTGTTACGCTTCGCAATTTGGTATTCTGTTTTGATAGTAAATTCATTTAACATTTTTAATGCAAATTTTCTATCTGACGAAAAGAGGATTCTCTGAGAATAATGATCGAATTCCATTTCCTATCAATTCCTAATGCATGATTTGATGTGCATAATTCTATCAACAAGGAATTTTTGGAGTCATATTGTAATAAACAATATATTTGTAATTATTTTAATAAGTCTTACATTTATTTTGGTTATTGTATTTACGAATCTTCCCAAAAGATTCAAATCCATAGCATCATAATACCATTGAAACATTATACAGATTATCTAACTTCTAATGGCTCGTTTTCATTCACTATAAAGTAATTTTACTTTCTGATTTTCTCATACAAATTGTGAAAATAGTCAGAAGAGCCTCTGTAATAAAAGAAAATCTTACAATTATTCGAATATTTATTTATTGCAACGGTGAAAATGATTTAAATTTCATTGCAACAATGAAATTCTTTTAAATTTCTTCTTGTTGTAGTCTTTTTGTGAAATAATTATTGGAAATTATCAAATCTGTAAAAGTCGCTATCGATTGATTTTTAATAAATTAAAATTATTATTGTTATTTAAAAAAATTTCTGCAGTCACATTATCATCCTCCAGAGTGCTTTTCTTCTAAATTTGGAAACTGCAGCTGAACGCTGTGTAAACTATAGTAACCGAAAACATACATACCAGAACACACAATCTCCATAAATAATAGCAGGAACCAGTGTGAGGTGATATGTTCAAAGTGAGACAAATTTTTTTAAGAATATGTTCATCATTAGATTTTAAAACAAAAGTTTAAACATATTTAAAGTTTAACATTATTTAAACATAATTAAAAGTTATTATAAATGCTTATGCGTGTATTCAGGCATTTGATATATATTTATGGACAAAAATTTATACAATGCTTATCAATAGACCTTAGATAATGAATACATAAAATCTGAAAAGTCTATGCTAAACAAAAACATTGTGATAGAAAATGAGCCAGCTCTGCATTGTCGAATAAACGAAGTAAACAGCTCTTAAGAAATCTTTCGAATAAGTAGAATGAAGTGTAAGTGGCAGAAATCTCGAGATATTCATTCTAAAGGAGGGCGTATTAGTTCCTTATCTTCATTGGATATAAAAAAATCAAACATATTCAATTCCCAGCGTATTAAAATAACAGACCGATTCTTGTTTTTTATTAATAAATAAACAATAGATCTTGAGCGTTTTTTAAAGTTTATTCGGTAAATCTCGATTACGAACACAAGCGGCACGCTCACCAAAGTGATGTAGAACACAAGAAATGACAATGACAGGAACGCGTTCTGAGTTCATAAAATCTCAAAATAGGATCTTAATAAAATTTAGCTGATGAAAGATATTTCAACTGCATGATTTCTCTATGATATTTCATTCTAACGTTCGATAATTACAGAAATTTCATCCTGAGTAATAACGGGTGTAGGCTACTACTCAGGAAGAGTAGTAGCCAGTGTCCTAGACAATCTAGGAGTTATATTTAAGTTTGAATTGTTAGAATAAATTGAAGTGTGTGTGTGTGAGTGTGGATGCATCCTTCCGTGAATGTATATGTATAATAATCTCATTTTATCGCATAGGATAAATATTCAAATACTTTAATCATATTCAAATTACTTCAATTTAGGCTTCACTTTTGAGTTGCACAGTGCCTTATTTTCCCAAGATGATTTCTCTCACATTTTATGTATTATTTTCATCCTCTGAAAAATAACAAATATAACTATTTTTTGCTATATATTCTTTTGCATTTTACGTTCTCTTTTATAAAGTTTAACAAAAATCTTCTAATGCTGAATTAAAAAGCCTCAACTGCTCAATGAACGATTCATTCTTCATTCGTAAAACACTCTCGCTGATGGGAAAGAAATCTCACTGCACATATGCCATTCTTTCTCATGCAACAAAATTCCCACCAAGGTCGTTAACATTCAATTTCTTTTGTCTCTTGAAGAAATATTAGGAGAAAGTTTCTTAATTGCATTGCTTAGTGTCTACCAACAAACATCACAAGGTTTGGTTGCATGACAAGACAACTGATCTTCAGGTAGTTAGCCAAAAGGCTTCACGCTTGAGAACCCCTCTATTTGTATGCATAATTAATATCTATTCGTATGAATTCATTGTTGCATAGTTTAAGACTTAATCTTTGACACTATTAAGAAAGAACGTTGATTATATTTTAATATTAAAAAGGAATTAGACATTGTTATTTTCCCAGGATATACTATGTTGATTTCGCTGTTGGACAGTTTCACGAGCCTTTAGTCTAAATTACCTTTCGTTTGCAGTTAAATTAATCTTCGCCTATAGTCGAAATATAATTTTCTTTATGAAAACAATAGCTGGTACCCGACGCTTTGCTGCCACTAAAAATAATATTTTGCCATCAGTCAATAATTTGGCAATGTTTATATCGAAACAGGATGACAGTACGGCAGTATACGAAAACGGCAGTACGTCCAGTACGACAGTATATTAAATACGAATAAACAAGTATTCATTCTTATATATTACATTTGTGTATTCTTTTAAAATTGTAAAACCTGATGTTTTTCAGAATGGTAAGGAAACTATTTATTGTATCTCGTGATTCGTTTAATATTCTTTCAGAATTCTCAAATTCAATTTTAGAAAATGCGAATAAAATATTTTATTTTAAAATTGATTAAACACAGAAAATATATTTATACTTTAAAATCGTTAATATAGTAAACAAGATAAAAAAATAAAAATTAAGATGGTGCAAAACTATTTGTACTATAATATTTTTGGAAGTTACTGCGAAAAATGATAAAAATTTAGCTACATTTTTAAACCCCCAGGATTGGTATCCCAAACACTTACTCACATAATCTGTAATAAAGTTGTAACCTCTGAGATTGACTAGCATATCATTTGCATACAATATTTATACAATATTGTATGCAAATGTACTCAATACAATATATACATTTTAATATTAACCTTTAACTTTTATTTATCGTTTCTACTGAATCTATTGTCTCCTCGGTGAGTTTAGAGATTAATCCTTTGTAAATAGATGCGATTGAGGTCCGATTTTTTTAGATAATTGTACTATGCCTATAACCACCCCGTAGACTTAAGAACTAAGCTGACCAAGTTTCATCGCAATCGGATGAACGGTTTAGGAAGGCATAGAAGACATACAAACAAACAGTCATTTTATTTATATAGATAATACTATCATTCCTCCCCTCCATAATATAAAAAGGTGAGGTCAAAATTTAATGCTCTATTGTCCGTGAAAAATCAGTAACAATTTTTTCTTCTTTTTTAAATAATAATCAAGCAATCTTTGATAATTTTCAATTTCAGATAACATGTAAATGAACCAGAAATTGATACAAGATCAAAATAAGTTATACTCTGGTTGACAACTGTTAAGTAACAAATGATTTATGCAAAATTGTGTCTCAGACAGCTTATCAATAAAAGTAAATTCAAGTTGAGAGGTCGTGGTAGGCCAGCACTCGTTATCTGTGTAAAAGACATTGCATACAAGCCATGTTTCATATGGAAATTCATGCTGCATGATGTTTGATCCCAAGTAGGGCAGGATATTATAAAAGTTTTTCTCTGAAATTCTGTTTGGTTCTAGCAATAATTAAAAACGAAACGTCTGCAAGACATCATTTGATTGCCTACGATCATGGACGAGAAGTTGGACATCTGGAAGCAAGTTAAAGTTTCAACATTGCAGATGTTGCAATCGTTGCATCAAAAAGTGTCATCTCGCGATTAAAGAAGGCCGCTGAAAGTGGAATGCTTTGCAAACGCATTCCGTGGGGTAGGGACACCAAACCTTTTGATAATCACTATGTAGCTCTCATTGCAAAAAGGAATACAAATTTAATTGCTGACCAAATAACTGTAAACCTTGCAACCCCTGCAGGTAAGCATGTTTCTGCAAGAACCATTTCAAGGCAATTAAATTAAATTGGTTCGTATGCACGGAAGTCTGTTCGTTGCATATCGTTTCAACCACATCATCATCATGAGAGATTACAGTGGTGCAAGGAACATGTTGGTTGGGATATCCAAAATTAGTGTAGAGTATTGTTTTCAGACGAATCTCGTTTCAGTGTGACAAATGATTCTGGCTACCAATAACTGTGATAAGAGCGTGGTACACATTATGCACAATAGTTTGTTAGTGAACAGAATCAGTAGGGCCCAGACGTGATGGTATAGGCAGTCATCATGCACGAGGGCAGAACCCCGTATGCAATGGCCTGCTTACTCTCCTAACCTAAATCCCATTGAAAATACTTGGTTGCTCCTGGTAATGTGTTTCACTAAGAACCCTTCTCCCCCATATAGTGCAAGACCTCAAAATCGCCTTCAAAGAGGAGTGGGATATTATCCCCAAAAACTTCGTGATAATTTAGTGGAGAGCATAGAGAACAGATGCAAAGTGGGCATTAGCGTCCGTGGTCATCACACGTCATAGTAAGGTACTCATGTCTGCATCATTCTGGCCTAAAGATCCTTTTTTGTGGGGCTGCTTAGAAATTATCCAGAAATCCTCTTTTTTATTTTAAGTTTTTAATTCTTTGATGTGTCGATATCTGTACCATTTTGCTCTATAATAAATGCACATCCACCCTATTAAATATATATTTAGTATCCTTTCTTAAATCCTTGTCTGCACAATTGTTCTGGAAAACGTAAATGTTCCTTAGCATTTGTCAAGAAGTTTTATAGTTATCAATTTGTAATTTATAGACTTATTTATCATTGTCATTCTTATGTACAAGAGAAAGAAATGTACTTTAAATGGTATGTTAACTAAGTTAAAATAGAAAACTCCCAAGGTAAATATTTCAAAATCATATTGAAATATGTGAGAGTGCTTCGACTTGAGACTAATTTTGGCAATTAGGACGCTTAAATATAACCTTTATAATTTATTTTTGCTTATTATTTATTTATTTTTAAAATCCATAATTGAATGACATTCATTTTTGGATACAACTTTATTTAACGATAAGCTACTATATATTAAATATTTGTAGAAACAATATGTTAAGGTATCCGTCTTGGTTAAAAGGCAGTTTTGGGTTAAAATTCACAATTAATTTTTATTTTAATTTAAAATCCATTGATTTCGGTTTCCAAATGTGTTAATTGTACCATAAATTGAAATCGAGATATGCGATTTTTTTATAAACCACTGATAGCTGAAAACTAAACCGGAAGTTGCATGTTTTCCAACAATTTATCAAATAAGCGCCTCTCTGAGTTATAATTTATTTTATAATAGATTAAGCAAGCCACATATATTAGAAAATATTTTCTAATATGTGTGACTTGCTTCAACATTGTTTATGTTGACAAAGCATTTTTAGTACAAAACAAATCTTAAATAAACCTTTAAAAAACATAAATTTTGTAAACATTTTCATATGCAAAACATGATATGTAAAAACTTATCAATATATTAGCTTGTAATATTCCGTATGTGTTACCTTAAGTGATCTAAAAGCAATGAACTAGAGATGTAAACTTTCACCTGAGTACTTTCACTTTTTGCTTTTCAGCTGTCTAATTATTTTCAGTTACGAATTTTGGAAAATTTTCAATACAGAAATACTAGCCTACCCAAAACTTTTTTGAAAATCCAAATATTTCTAAGATTCTAGTTCATTCCCTTCACCATAACTGTAAGTGTGCTGTGTGTAAAAATAATTGGAATATATGCAGTAGTATTTTTTGTAGACTGTTTTGCTTTTAGTTGCAATTTTCCCTATTTTCTTACCCGAATTGACACATTTTACAGACTTTCTATAGACACAGAATTTCCTGATCAATGTTTTTCATTATTTGCAATCACACTGATGCAGAAAATGAACTGAAATTGCCATTTGCTAGATTTTTAAAAAATGTATCTCTTTCAGTAGGGAGATATATCGCATGAAACAGTCTGGTACCTGAATAATTATAACTGACTAAATGCTGATACTATTCTTGTATTTCATAATTCATAAAGTTAGTATTTGGGGAGTTTTGAATTTGTCTACAAATTTATTAATTTTGGCAACCCGGCTAGTAACAGTTTTGTAGGCCAGGGTAACCTAGTCGGTAAAGCGTTGTATTGGCATCCTTTGGTGTGGCGAGTTCAAACCCAACCGGCCGAAGACCTTCGTGCGTGATGGTGGCTGGCGCACGTATAAATCTGTCGTGGTTACAGAGATGTCTAGAGTAATACCACTGGGTGCTGGGTCAGAGGTGATCATTCTCTGATCCAGGTCTAAATTACTATCTGGGGATGAGTGAATGAAATGAATGAATGAAGTCCACCCCATAAAAAGGGCTATGACGTGTGAGTAGCTAACTCGAACTCTTGGCCCTAGATGGCGCTACTGAAGATATATGACTAAAAAAATTCGCATTAAATCGCAATGATTCTTTAGCCAGTGGAAGTGTTAATGAAAAGGGCCATCAGAAATAACAACACGTTATTTTTAATCTATCTACTTCCTGACATCATCATAAAAGCTGTCCTATAAAATTGCTTAGCTGACTTGATTGGAATTGTATAGATTAGTATGCTTGATTGCTTCCATCGTCTTTCTCACGCTTTTATACGTGAATATACAGAGGGGACGGAATCGAAGGGAAGGGAAGGGAAGGCAGCAAATCTTCAAAGATCACAGTATTTCGGAAGCATGAGCAAAACCTTCTATTGTTGCTTGTAATACCGCAATATTGCGAGTTTTGTGTCCATGATATAATGAAAAAAAAACAATGTAGTAATTTTGAATGTCTTTCCTTCAATCAATTGGATTCAAAATTTGATAAAGATCTACAATTTCGGCAACAAAGTTTTTAAAATCTTTCTAGTTGTGTCATTTGATTTGTCGTACAGATGCCCCGTGCCCCACACATCAAAGGGGCCCTCAAATTGAATTGAATGTTTAATTTACGTTTCACTCTTTAATGAACTTTTGAATAAATTTTTTTAACTTTGCTTTTCAAAGACAAAAAAGACAGAGAGGGGCCGCAAATAAGTTTTTGGTCCCAACTAGGCTAAGTCGGGACATGTGTAAACAAACAATCAAATGGTTCAGTTTTGACAGGTTTAGTCAAAAATATAAATCAAATAAAAAATTCTATCGATACATCTGTATTTCGACACATCCCTCCAAGCATCTTCAAGTGCATCAAATTTCGTTTGAAGATGGTGGGTCTCAGAATTCAGGACTCAGAAGCTACACAGTTGGATCAAAATCTTCAGCAGGAGTTGGAGCTGCATTTTGTGTCATGCAGGATGCAGTCACTATACACCAGTGGTCAACCAGCCTATTGAAAGAAAACACAGTCTTCCAAGCCGAACTACTAGCATTCAATAGAGCAGTAAAATATGAAATCTCTCTCCTTTCATCAAATCCAGCCACCATTTTTGTCAACATTAAAGTCAGTATACAAGCCTCAAGTTCTCCAAAATCCAATAGCTAACTAGCAAGGGATACATTCACCCTTCTTCTTGTAAATCCTCAAGTTAAAATCTCATGGATCAAGGCACATGTAGGTTATGAGGGGAATGAAGCGGCCGATAAACTAGTCAAAACAGCTGCTAGTGCTAATCAAGATCATAATACAATGAAGCTTCCAAAATGTCACCTGAAGAACATCCTCCAAACCGAGATGATGTCAAGATGGCAAAAAGAGTGGGAAGAAGGTGAAACAGGCCGATCCACATTCGATATAATACCGAAAGTTTCTCTCTACACGACCAACTGGAACAGAGCGGATGTGTTTTTCTTCACTGGGCATGGCCCATTCGCAACATACTTGCACAGATTCCATCTGGCAATCTCTCCTTACTGCAGCTATGGGGAAATAGGATCCCCAATTCACTATGCTACCGAATGCTTACTGACTCTCTCATGGCACATGAGAAAGCCATAGCCACGTTTTGAGGAAGAATGGTACTGGAGGGATGCATCGAACACCCATTCACGCAGCAAGATCCACTCCATAATAAACCATATCCATAAGTACCAAGAACTCTTCAGGATTATACAATAGCTGAAACCAAATTGCCAATCATAATCAGCCGAAAATATAACTTCAAAAGTGTAACTTATTTTTGTTCCCCCCATGTAATTTTTACCTTACCCAAAAACTGAATGTAGTCGTGTAAGATTCGACAGCAATGGGAGTCTGTGTGGAGATACTTGGATGATTTGTCGTCTCTATCTTTCTTTATTTTTTTATCTCTTTCTTCCTTTTTTCCTTCCGTTTTGTGCCCTTCTAACCGGTTTGATAACTTAATGTTATAGGCACCGGGGGAGCAAGATGGCGTTATGTTATGTATTTCACATTTCATCAATAACGGTCAATCCATTTTCATTTGTTGTGTTCGTATGAATTTGGAAAGACAGACAAATGACGTTTCTTTTAACGTATATCGTAAAAATTTTGATAAAAATCTAAAACTTTGCTTCTTTTTTTAATAATCGTGTTTACACATGTATTAATACATAGACCATTAAATATTCCTACTTGACAAATTTGGTCAAAAATTCAAAGCGAATCAACAATTCCTTTGTTAAGTCTGCATTTTAAATTTCATCGATAAGGGTTTATCCTTTCGTCAATTACTGTGTTCTTATAAATTTGGAATCAAACAGATAGTTAACAGTATGTCTGTCTGATTCAGTCCTCCAACGAATTTCATCTAAACTTTAATAAAAATTTACAAATTTGCGGTGAAGACAATATGCCAAATTTCCACACTTTAGTTCATTATGTTTTTTAATTATGATGTTCATAGATAGACATAATTCCTGAGTTTTATTAAATGCAAAGAAATATTGAATATTGAAATTCATAAAATATCGAGATAAAAATAATCTGATGATTGCAATGCTTTCTTTTCATAATTCTTCTTGCATGAGAAAGTAATATAATATTTTTTAAATAAAAATAATCACGGAGAATTCTTAGATGAATGTAAATTATTTCTTAATTATGTTCAACCTCAAACATGTCATTCTTTCCAAAAACGAAATATTAGAAAAGATGTGTAAAAATTTTTAAAATGAAGTACTTGGTGCATTGGAAATTACAATCATACTGGTAGTATAAAATCTTAAATATAATAATGCTTAAAATGAAGTACTTTGGAATTTGAAATAATAATCAGATAGGTCTAAAACCTAAACTAAGAGTTCTTGTAATTAATTCTCTATCTTTTAATTTTGCATGGTTTTAGTAAACAAAAATTGTAAAAATATAGCATATTTTTACTTTGTTTATATTACAGAAAAAATTTCGTAAATAACATCGAAAATATACGAGAAATCCGAAAATTAATTTTCTCTATATTTTTGATTTTGATCCTGTTGTAGAAAATTCAACAGTTTTAAAGTATTCAGATATTCTGAAAGTAAAGGCTATCTAATTTTGCCCTGTTTCTTAAAATGAAATTTCATCATCAGAGTTTTAATTTAGAGATTTTTTTTCTAAATTCAAAATTTGATTTGTTTTGGTTTTAAATAGAACTTTTCAATTTAATTTTCTACTAAAATTTTTATTTCATAAACAGTTAAAGGTATAGTTTAAAGAGAAGATTAAAAAAATCTTATTCAAGTCATAAATTCCGAATTTTAATCTCTTTCAAAAAGTTTTTTAACATAATAATGCTTTGTAAACGTCTTTTTTAATAATTGCAAAAATCTGAATTCATTAAAGATTTCATTATAACCAAAAAATTCATCATTATATCTTTAAGGTACTGATCTTGATTTTTTCTCACAAAAGAAAATCTGCAAGAATTTAGGACTCGATAAATAATTTTAATTGATTTGATTTGATTCCGTTTGATTATCTCTATATTTTTTATCTGATCCTCTAGTAGAAAACTCAAGTGTTTTAGAATATCGAAATATTCTGAATGGAATGGATTTTTAATTTTGTATCATCTATATAAATTAAATTTCATGAAAGTATTTAGAGATTTTTTTAAATTTAAAATTCCATCTGTGCTGTTTTATTCAGAACATATCAGATAAATTATCTCTCAGATTTTGCATTTTATAAAGAGTTAAGGATACAATTAAGAGGGAAATTAAAAAGCCATGTCATAAATTTTAAATTTTAATCGTTTTCAAAAGACTTTTTAAATATAATAATACGTCGTAAACGTCTTTATTAATAATTTAAAAGACTTGAATTTATTAACAACTTTTTAATAAACAGAAAGATTATCGTTAAATCTCTAAGATACTAATCTTAATTCTTTTGGCCACAAAAGAAACTCTGCTAGGATTTATGGCTCTATAAATAATTTAAATCCAAATTTCATAAATCGTTTGCTAATTGATTTATGCTCAACTTCTGTAACATTCTTAATGGCGTAAACATTTTCAGAATATAAATGAAGTGATATAAATTACTAGGAGAAATTAAGGTAAGTAGCAATTTTGTTACTATTCCCAGATATATAAAAAAAGGTATTTCTAAAACATTGTCTGGAGAAAATATTTTTATGATAAAATTTATACAGTATATCTACAGTATGTATATCATTCAGTATATATTCAGCTCATGATTACATCGTATTTCCAAAGATTATCTATATTTCATCTTGTCATAATTTAGTTTTAAAGTTTTACAACATATTAAGAAAGAATAATTAACATTTATCTTAGTATTTGAATTATTTATAGAGAATTATCAGAGTGAAAAATAGCTTACATTTTGCTTTTGATAAAATACTTAGTTCATAAATTTCGGATGTATAAAAAAACTATTTAACCATAATAATACTTTTATTTAAATTTCATTCATTTACATATTCAAAGTATATGAATTATTTTTCAATATTTTTAAGATTTGTTATTGTCATTTTTGTTGTTGGTCAGATTGTTAAAATATGTGTGAACAAATCTTGCAACTTATATGATTTACTAAATTATGGAAGTTATGTGAATATAAAATTTTCGTAAATATTTAGATTTCAGTAAACAAAAAATATATCTAATTTGACTATATCAAATGATAGGTATAAATAATTCTTTTTTCATATTGGAGACCAAAAAAAATGAGAATAAATTTATTTTTAGAATGTGGTTAAACTGCAATGGCCAAATTAATGAAGTACTACTTATACAAATTTTCAAAACATACTTCTTTAATAGATAACAACATTTATCAAAAATTTCAAGCGTTTTATTTGTAACAATTCAACTATACGCTAAGAGCTCTTGCAAATCTTCAATAAAAGATTTAGTAATCAATAAAAGTTTTCTAAATTTAACCATTTAATTAACAGTTTCATTTCCAAGGACAATAAACATATCTATTTTGAGTTATATCAAATAAAGGTAGAAAATTCCAATTTTCCCCCAATAAAACTATAGATAAATTCATTTATGACAAACAATTGAAGTATTATGCCATATAAATTCGGATGCTATCTTCAATTTCCAGAGGATTCATTAAAAAAATTCTCTCTCTCTACACAATTATTTGTCAACACTGTAACGACAAATATTGATTAGTCATTATTCGCTAATCTGATGTAAAATTTAGCATGCATAAAGAGAAGGATATGTTCTCTTCCTTAAAATTTTATAAAAATATTTACTAAAAAGGCAGCTATTTTTAATTTCATAATCTTAAAATTCGTAATCATAGACCAATGCACTCAGGAAAAAGAACTCAGCATAAAATCATTCCAAAATCAGCATATTTTCAGAGTATAGTTTCTTCAGTTATAATGTACTGATTCTCCCTTTAAGGTATACGTACATACTAGAAGATTTTTTTTAAAAAAACTTTAACTTTAAAAATCCAGTTTTTTTACAGTAGATCATTAATATATGTTCAAACTCATTTCAGTGAGGAAACCCATACTGCACTAATTATCAATTTATTAATCAATGTAAATATTAATTAATTAATTAATATTTAATGAATTAATTAGCATGTTTTAGAAAAATATAATTTATAATTTGTACAGATATATAATTATTGTTGAAAATTATTCCTAATATTAGTCTTCATGTTGTCTGCCACAATCAAGTTATAAAAATATGGCTTTTTTAACAATTTTTTTATCAACAATGAATAGAATAAGCTGGATTTTTTCTGTAATTTTAACATTTAAATAGCTATTGTAAAATTTTTCAAGAAATATAACTTTGATTTAGGTACAAAACATCCATTGTTTCATACTGATTATTTTGATTTATAAATAATTGTATTCGGTTAATTTCTTGTTGTGTTATGATTGTTTGAATGAAGCAAACATAAGAGAAAAATATCATTCTTCATAAAATGAGTTTAAGAAAACCAAAACTAGAGTTTTAAGTGAAAGTACCACAAGAAAAATCCTTATAACTCGAGGAATATTCCAAATATTGTCAACACCTTGGTAACGTTTGAAAGCTAAACGATCAGGGAGCCTTTTGAAGCAATAAAAAATTATCCGATATTATAACACTTTTTGAAGTTTCAAGTGTGTACGCTTACCTTAATATATTACCTATATTTTTTTTAAGCTTAAGGCATATGAACATACTGTTACTTGAAAATATAAAAAACTGCTTTAATTAAGAATAATCTTATACTAATGAATTTATTATTGTTGAAAAATAAATAAAAAAAATATGTTTAACAAATTTAAGCCAATTTAACAAGCATAACTTCAAAAAATGAAGTGTCGGATCTCATAGGATGGCAATGAAAGAATTTTATAAACGTATGAAGTAATTCTTTAAAATAAATTTTAAGGAGAAGTAAAAAAACCTATATTTCTGTTAGAGACGCATCTGTCAGTTTTATTTGCAGAAGTGATGAAAGAATTCTAAAAAATGCATAAAGACATTTAAAAAAATGCATTTTAAGAAAAAGACAAAAAAAAAGTATATTTCAACCATATATATTAACAAAAAAGTTTTATTAAGGGGGGGGGTATATAAGTATTTTTATAAGTATTTATAGAATTTTATCAATGCATAAAGACATTTTTAAATATATTTACAAAAAAGTACAAAAAAAAATATGTTTCTATTACAATCACGTCTGTCAGTGATATTTTTATAAATAATAAGCTTTTTCTTTTCACCATTACACACATTATACTTTTCGGTAATTAGCTGAATGTTTTAACACTTTGTGGGACTAAAATTGAAACAAGAATTATATATATATTTACTCATGTCCAAAATTAAGGTCTGAAAAATATTTTTCAAAGTAATTCTAAATGACCTTCAGTAAAATTTAAACAAATAATATTTATATATTGTGAAGGACAGATAACACGATATTAACCTTTATTGTGAGAAAAAATGTTATTTAGCATTAATTTTTGAGGAACTACTTCAATTAGATCGTTTAGGAGTTTGGGAGTTTTGCCTACAATGTTGTGAATATTGCATTAAAACAAAAAGTTAACCTTTTTCCAGTGAGAATGAGTTCTTATAATCATTTAGACGATTCCTTGAGATGGAGAGCCATTGGCAGGCTTGAAGCTTGGCGTCTCAAGCCGAAGAGGCTCGATGACTACAAGTGGTACCGAAAGAGGTATTCAGGTTGTGAAATCAATTCAACAAGTGGTACGGTAACCAGGAAAGCCGGCAAGGCCGACACAGAGCAACGACACCTGCACAGGACCGCTATTTGGCATTAAGCGCACGACGACATAGGCTGACAACGGCTCCTCAACTTGCCTGCGACATTGCTGGTGCCTCTGGAATAAGAATTTCCAGACAAAAAGTATACAGACGTCTAGAAGAGAGGGCCCTTTATGCCCGGGGACCAGTGCAGTGCGTTTCTTTTACGGAATCCAACAGAAAACGGTTGTTGTGTTTCAGAGCAAGAACAATCTTGGGCACAGCAAGAATAGGGGCATGTTCTTTTCAGAGATAGTCGATATTTACACCACAGGGTGACATTCATCGAATCTTCATCTTGAGAGAGCGAGGAGCTCGATATCATCCCTCCTACATAAAAGAAGACAGATTTGGTGGCAGAGGAATCCTTGTCTGGGCTGGCAAAATGTAGTGTAGTCTCACACCACTGCACGTCTTCGATACGGATACTGTCAATGCAAATCAATATAAGGATGAAATCATTGAAGCCTACGTGAGGTTGTTCCGGGGTGTTTTTGGTCCAGACTGGCCAAAAACTCTGGATCCCGAATCCTATTGAACATGTTTGGATGGACTCGGAGTAGCCATTGCACAGCATAACCTCTCTTCTAATACCCTCCAAGAGTTAAAAGCTGCGCTTTTGGAATAATGGACATTATTGCCCAAGCATTTATTGATAAGAGGAAATGAAACTAATTATGGAAACGGAACCAAAACTAGTAATCGAAACTAAAAAAAATATTACTAATATTCGAAAAAGAATAAAATTTTTAAAGAACTATTAAAAAAACTATCATTGTATTAAGTGAGCGCGAATGCTGATTCTACCAAAATACAGATGAACTAAAAAGATTTTAAATATAGCCAAAATAAAAAGGAATACAATAGAATCAAAATTACAACAAATGGAAAAAAAATAATTTGATTTTGAATCCCCCCCTGAGGGTGACCCTTGAAAAAGTCTTCAGGCCAAATTCTTTTCTTTTTTCTATTTGTTGTAATTTTGATTCTATTGTATTCCTTTTTACTTTGCCTGCATTACTAATTTACTTAGATTCATCTGTATTTTGGTAGAATCAGCATTAGCACTCACTGAATACAATGATAGTTTTTTAATAGTTCTTTTAAAATTTTATTCTTGTTCGAATATGAAATAATTTTTCAGTTTCGATTCCTAGTTTTGATTCCGTTTCTGTAATTAGTTTTTTT
>JAPMOQ010045390.1:2467931-2517267 GCA_026543055.1 Argiope trifasciata
AGATGTGTGTGTGTGTGTGTGTGTGTGTGTGTGTGTGTGTGTGTGTGTGTGTGTGTGTGTGTGTGTGTGTGTGTGTGTGTGTGTGTGTGTGTGTGTGTGTGTGTGTGTGTGTGTGTGTTGGCTCTCCACAGGCCAGACCGCAGGACCTACAGTTACCAAATTTTACACATGTATACTTTAGGGGTTGGAAATGTGCACCTCTGAGGGATTTTTTCGAATTTTTAATTAGAGTTTGAATTAATTAACAATTAAGCGAAATTTCGACGTTTTTCTTCGATAGCTTCCAAAAATATTATCGCATAGACATTATTTTTACATAAAGTTAAAGATTAAAAAAATTAGCTTTCTAATGGTAACAGTATTTTAACATATAAATTAAGCTTCTATTTTGAACGAATTTTTAAAGAACTATTTTAACTATTTTTCGACAATATTTTCCAGACAAAACAATAAAATGTAATCTGCACGAGCACGTCAAAGGGAAAAAGATTAGGTTTTATAAGAGTGTTGCCATCGTATTGATGTAAGTTCAAATTTTAAAATATCAACTATTATTGCAAAATTAAATCTAAAAAAATTTAACTTTCTGCACGTGACTGGATAAAATAAAATAAATATAAAATGTGATATTTTCTTTAAAAAATAAATGCAAAGCAAAGGTTTCTATTATCGTTTGCAATATCTAAATCATTAATTCAATAAATCTTCTTTATTTACGGTAAACCAGACTGATTTATACTGGATATGTATTCAAATTGGTCAATTTGTAAATCAATAATGATAGGCAGGCATATTGTTTCGTAATTTATTAGTTATTAATTAAAATAAGTAAATTAAGTAAAAGTAAAAAATAAAGTTCTAAGTTATATGTTAAAACACTGACACCATTAAAAAGCTAATTTTTTAATCTTTAACTTGAAACAAAAATCGTTTTTGTGCGATAATATTATCGGGAGTTAAAGCTGAAAAACGTCGAAATTTCGCTTAATTTTTAATTAATTCAATTTCTAATTAAAAATTCGAAAAAAAGCTCCAAAGTGCACATTTGCGATCTCCAAAGTATACATGTACCAAATTTGGTAGCTGTAGGTCGAACGATCTGCCCTGTAGAGTGCCAAAATATTTTATTATAAACTAGTGCCTTTGACTCGCAAATCCTATTGCTCTTTAAAATTGTCAGTTAAATCCTTTACGTAAAGTCAATGTCAATTAAATACTTTATGTGACTTGTCACTGTCAATTAAATACTTTATGTGACATCTTTTAATAGCTATCTCATCAAAATACTTTTAAGGTTCAAATTTTGATAGTCATATAATTCACTCATGCAATGATAAAGGCCTTAAGCCCGATGTCCTATACCTCTCTAATTATCTGTCAGCTCTCGCAAAATTTCAACCTTAAATTAAAGTGGAAATGATTAAACTGCAAGTTGATATAAAAACATTTTTTAACAAAAACAAATATTTTTTTAAAAAATATATAAGTAAAACAGAATTATTAGGTGTACTACTGAATAATTACAGTAATTTATGTAATATTTCAAGAATTATTCAACAAAAATTATTTAGATTCATTATAAAATTCAGTTTTTAGTTTTACATTCAAAAAGATTTAAATGATGAGAGTAATAATATTTTATTTTATTTTGGTCTATAAACATCATTAAAAAATTATTAAGCCTAAATTTTATACATCTTTTAGTTATAAAGAATCATATTCTACGAAATGTTTGGGACACTTCAACTTTCAATTAAGTAAATTAAGGTTTCTATCTTCTGCTATCAAATTTGATCGATTTATGAAGTTTTGAATAGAAATGTTTGAAACTTTCTGCATTTTCATTCTTAGGCCAGAGTTTTGAGAAATCTTGGACGTTGATAGGGGTATCATCTTTGGAATGACCGATGACATGGTTTAAATCTACCTTCTTTTATTGAATAGTGATCTTCAAATATTCATAAATCAGTCAGTTTTAGAGACTGAGTTGATTGAAGTTTATCTCTTTTTATTTAAAAACTAAGCAATCTTCATTTTTTAAAGCATTTATAGATTCATGTTATATGCTATGTAGTTATTTACTTCAATTAGACCATTTTTATAGATGCATTTCTGTTACTAAAATTTTACAAATTAGCCTTTGGACCTTGGATTGAATATATATATATATATATTAAACCAAGTTTGTATTAAATAAAGCTGATTTATTTAATTAATAATATTGTAAAAGTCACAAACTTTTTTCTTTACATTTTCTTTTTAGAAAAAATATATTTCACATTTATTTCACTTCACGGAGATACGTGCTGAAAATTACATTTATATATGTTTAATATACAGTAATTATTTATTTTTTAATTTGTGCTTTTATCGATGTGATGGCAACGTACTTGTAAAAGATAATGTTTACCCATTCACTCTTAACGTGCTCGCGCAGATTAAATCTCATTGTTTTGTCCAAAATATATATCTTTAAAAAACATAATTAAAATATTTCTTCAAAAATTCGTTACAAATAGAAGCTTAAGTTATATTTTAAAATACTGATACCATTAGAAGGCTAAATATTTTATCTTTAATTTGATGTAAAAATAATCTTTATGCGATATTTTCGAAATTTATGGCTGAAAAATGTCAAACTTTTGCTTAATTTTTAATTAATTCTAATTCTTATCTTCGTAAAAAAGGCTCCGAGGTGTACATTCCCGACCTTCGAGGTATGCATGTACCAAATTTGGTAGCTGTAAATCTACCGGTCTGACCTGTAGACCGCCAACACACACACACACATTGAGCTATATTATAAGTATAGATATAGATAAAAGTTGCTACATCAATCAGTCTTCTTAATCAATCATTAAAACTGACTGATTTATAAAAATAAAATAATATTATTATGAAAGCGTGTTCTTTTACATCTTTCTGTCTACCATCTTAAAGAAGATATCAATTTCAGGCAATCAATACCCGGAATTAGCCCAAAACATATAATGAAATGAATATGTGTTTGCGTATATGTATGAATGCGAACGTGCGTGTGTTAGGGCACTACACACCAGACCATATGATCTACAGCTACCGCGCCTGGTACTTACACATTTACTATGGAGGATAAGAAAGTATACCTAGACGGATTTTTTTTTTGAAATTTTAAATATTTTAAAATTAAGCTATATGGAATTTTTTTCCGATAATCTCCGAAAATATTACATCACAAAACTGTTTTTTAAATCCTCCTAAAAATGACTTTTTTTTCTCATTGATACCAATATTTTAACCAATAAATTAAGTTTCTATTTTAATGAATTTATTAAAAAATACTGTAGCTATATTTTCCAACAATAAGTTTCTCACAAAATGAAAATAAAATTTAGCCTGCAAGAACACGTTAAGAGTGTACCAGTGCTTTGCCGTCACTTTAACAAAAACTCAAATGGAATGATTAAATTAACTCCTATTCCCAATTAAACCGAGGAAAGTGTAATTTTCAGCACGTGTTGAAATGGTAGCGTGATGTTAGGGAATAAATATAAGATGTGATATTATCTGCACAACTCCACAACAACTGATTGAAAATCAGAGTGTGATATAGTACAATGAACAAATAATCGTAAGGTTTCTATAATAATACGAGTTACATGACTATAGGAGTTTGAAATTTGAATATATTTGGCTGATTAATTACAAAGAGAGCGAGTACGTAAGTATTTAATTAAAAATTTTAGAAACGTTCATGGCAGACCAGCTGGTCGTCAAAGGCGGCTAGTGATAAATAAATTCAGAAAAACTGCATAATAAATAAGTTTATATCAATAAAAAGATAAATTTTAAAAATCAGAACAGTGTAATAATTATTTTTGAACAACAATATTTTTGGAAGGTATAAAAAAAAACGCCAAAATCTCAGTACTTATTAAAAATTTTAAAAGTTACCTGAAGGTACGCATTCCCATCTTCCAAAATAATTTTACACCAAATTTGGCAAGTTACTTTTGTCAAGGTCTTCTTTGCAGAATGTCTTTCCCCACACACATAAATTATCTTCCAAAATTATAGATATTTATTATTCAAAGTAACATCTTTTTGCTTCCAAAAAGATAATGTAGATATGAATATACGAGGAATGGTCCAAAAAAAAGTTTACAAACAGCAGCATTTGGAAAGTAAAAATTATAGATGGGAATATTGTTCCCCATACTGAAAACAGATAGTGCTAGTTGTCTTAGACAGATTGTTCGAGAAGATATTATTGGTTCTGAGACCTGAAATAGAAACAGTAATGGCAAGACTTCAATAAAAGTAGTCTCGCACAAAGGGGCGATCCGTTATACAATTTCTATGGACCAAGAATGTTCTGACAATCACATACAAATCATTGAAATTTATGGGGACGAAGCAATTAATAGAAAACAGGTAGCGAAATGGTATCGATCTTTTGAAGTGGGTAAAGTGATTGCAGAGAGACGCATCTAATGTATCAAGAATCGAATAAAAAATGTATGACTAATTTATATTTCTATATACTTAAAACGAAGTAAGCAAAAAATCTTAAAATTGAACAAATATAAATGTGTTATTCATAACCTATGATATCTCTATATCTAATAATAATAAAGCTCGATGTGTGCATTTAAACATTCTACAATCCAGACCGATCGATATGCATGTCCCAAATTTTGCATATATATATATATATTACATCATTTTTTAAAATTTTTATTTAGAATTATAATTAACAAAATGTTAAGCGAAATTTTGGTGTTTTCCAGCAGTAGCTCCTGAAAATAGTACAAAACAAATAGCTTTTTAATGTGAATAAATAAAATATTAAGCAAACTTTTGGTGTTCTCCCTCACTTTCTTCAAAATAGCGGGAATGATCTTCCTCAGATTTTCTCGCATAATCTTATGCTATTTATCCTAGATAAAGACATGCATGGCATTGACTTACAATAAGTATGAAATAATATCTGTTGATGTAATTTAGTACCTTTACTGGCATGTGTGATTCTTGTGTGGGTTTTTATGGCGTTTAATCCCTGGCTTGCGGTTTTTTAGTACCCGAAAATGGAATATGTGTTTTTTTACCCGACTGCTAGTATTTGACATCGATGCACACTTATAGTTACAAAATTGGTATATTCAAATCGTCTCTTTTTGAGTTATTGCGATTACTTATTTCTGAAAATACGATTTTATAGAGACGATCATTCTTTTTTTACTTTTGGCACAAAATTTAATAAATGTCTACACTACAGACATCAAATTTCTATACCGAAGTTTATCTATCTATTCTTCATTTTATAGTTATTGTGTTAATGTACATTCGAAAGACAGACGCACTTTCTCTGAAGGAATTTATTCAAAATTTGATAAATATCAAGAAGTCATAACCTCAAGTATCAAATATCATAATATCAAGAAGAAGTAAATACCGTACATTAAATTCATCCCTCTGACTCAAAGCGTTTTTGTGCTATTTTTGTCTCAAATCAGACATTTTTCCAAAATATGTTTTTTGAACTCAGAGAGATGTAAAATTAGGAGATTCAGTAAAATTTCTTCGAAAATCTGAAATCAAGTTCCAATTGTTTGACGTTTACAGCATCATCCCTATAATTCGTATTCGAGAAATTAAAAAGACTTTCGCATCATCTTCAAACTTTAAAATTTTATTTTATCAAAAATAACAATTTTTGATGCTATATTACATTTTTTTTTGTTTCAGTTTTAGATGAGATAGAGAAATTCGACTGATTTTTCCATCGTGTGAATTTCAGCATAAGTATACTTTTAATAAAAGTGTATGAATTTTTTTGTACAGGATACTTATAATTAAAATTACTCTATTAATATCTATGAAGAACCTTCAAGTTTGACATATTTTATTGATATTCGGTTATGCACTACATATGTGATGTAAAAAAACAATTACAAAAATCTTAATGTTTTGGTTAAAATTTAATTTTATAATAATAATATATAAATTTACCACTTGATGACGCATTAAATGTATTTATGAAAGTCGTTGAGCAAATTAAGAACGTTTAAAAATTTCAGTAGTTAGTATCGCAAAATGATTCTGCATCATACCTTTGAGAAGAAAGATCGAACTCTTTAATCAGAACCGTAATAATGGTTTAGCTGCAATGCTAAAATATCGAAACTTGAAAGACTTGCTATTAGAGCCAATGTAGAAGAATGGAACTAAAAAGGATGATTACTAGATTTTTAAAAGCCGAGTATGTTGTCAGAAAGAGGACAGAAATGGATGTTAAAGATGAAAGACTGAAAGAAATCTCTACTGCTGCAGTTAAAAAAGAGCCCAGAGCTCAATATTTTTCTACAAATGTTAGAACCAAGTCACATGATTCATTTTACCTTTGGTCTATGGTAAGAAAGTTCTGTGATATATTTTGAATTGATATCTATACAGGATTCCGACACATCTTCAATGCGCTGATTATGCTTAGCAGCATTTGATCAAAATAATACATAGCTATGGAACATTTTATGATTTGGTAAATTACAATTACAGCTAATGCAAGAATTTTTTACATATTTGATCAAAATTTGTTATATGTAATATAATAACACAGTTTTTATTAGTAATTCGCACAGTAATTGGTAGAATATGACGATAAACTGTATGAATCTATGAGATAATTTATTCAGCCTGCTTTATTTACATTATAGCAAATAGGACTGAATATTAGAGAATACATAGTCCATACTGCTCATAAAAATTAAAATCGGCCATTTCAACGCATCCATGCATGCTTATACTTTATTGTTTTTTATTTTTATACCTAGATGCAGAACATTCTCAGAACAGTTAATTCGTCGGAGAATTTATTTGCGTATTCATATTCAGCTACGGCTTAGCAACCCAAGTTAAAGAAAAAATATCTAGTTCTGTGTCATCACTTGTGTACAAGATCCCATTTTTAACCATGTCAAAAGCGCAACCTCAGCAAACCTAAAGCAAACATATCGATAATCTCTATGTCACGAACAGCCCAATAACAAACCGCAGTTTTCGACGTTCTTCACAAACACCAACAAGACATCAGTGAAAAGTCATTCAAAATTCCCAACCAATCAACCATCTGCTTCTGAACTTCACCGCGCATGCTCGGCATGTCTGATCCAAAATAGTTTAAATGGCATCGCATCTCATGCCGGAACAAAGAAAACTATTAACATTCGAATATTATCTTGGCATGTTCTCTGACGCAAAATCAGAACCTGGTGGGCGAGCGGTAAGCATAATAATCGAGCTGGCGGCAGCCACCACATTGATTCAGGCGACTCTTTGCAACGATTAGCGTGAAGGCAAGGTGTTACCTTGTTTGATCAGTGCGCCTCGTGAGTACAGACTAATGGAAGACGGCAGCTATTAGCTACTGCCGAGTCGTGCGAGTCAAACAGCGATCACTTGGACATGAGGCATTACTTTCTGATAGTGGCTCTAGGAGAGATTTTCTATGGTGTGGTTTCAGGTAGGTGTTTAGGTGATAATTAGTGATGCTGTGATTTGATTGGTGATGGTCCGATTGTTATGCAGCCGGGGATGTAACAATGGATCCTGGGATTTGCATGATTAAATTGTAATGTAAATTAAGCTAGACGAATTTTAGAATGGGGATTGATTTGGACTGCTACAGATGTGCTACGCACATTATAAGCCCGCCAAAATGAATGTCAACAATTCTAGTAGTGAATGGGAAATGAATTTAATGTCATGAGCCATTAAAATATTTCAAGTATTAAATCATATTTCTGAAACTTTAAAATTTTGTAGCACGTCTATAAGAATTCAAAGCATGTATACCTTCATAAAAGAATTTTGTGGTTGAAATTTAATGATTTTGGAACAGAATATTTATCATATTAATTAAGGAATAAGGCATTTAAAAATTTACATTATCTGATTATTCATCACTGGAACTTTCTCATTACTGCGATATACTATACATATATTGATTGAATTATAAGTAATAATATCCAATATCAAATATAAAGTATCTATTATTATGAAAAATAATGCCAATAATGTGCTCATTGTAACCAATTGTTTGAATTTAGTTTCTTTAATTTCAAGAATCATTTTACATTCATTTTAAACATGCATCTAATTACTGAATGGATTCACTAAATGTTTGATATAAAATAATTTAATACACCACTAGTGTTGCACGTACCCTATTTTTAGAAAATGTGGTTTAAATTCATGAAGTGTTTTAAGCTTATATCTTACAATTTTTTATTTTCCTATCAAATTTTGCATCTCTTTCTCTCTCTTTATATATATATATATATATATATATATAAACTTATTTATGGTAGTATTTGACCAATAAAATATCTATTACGAATTTTAAAAAATATGTTCAACCAGGCAAAATAAACCAGAATTTAAGGCATGTTCAACTCACTGTTACATAACTGTTGTGAAATCTTAAATGACTGCGCCAACTTCGTTCTTCATTGTAATGATGTCTTACGTTATAATACTTTTTGTGTGCTTAACGTTCTTTCCCTCGTATTATTTATTGAATTCAAATCATGCAATTAAATTAAACATTGTTTCAAAGCAGAATTTTGAGAAAATTTGGTAAGTACAGTATCAAAACATATATTTTCACAGTATAGTTATGTTTGTTATTTTCTGTAAAGTTTTGCTTATTTTATATATAGTTTGAAGGTATACTGAATTACATGTAATATGTATTTTGATTTGACATATAAATCGATACTCATGTACTGAACACTAAATTTTTTACATGCACCTGAAAATAAATAAAAAAAGAATATCTGAAATTTTATATTTTTAATAAATTTCAGATTGATACTCAGCAAGACATACTTTATTAAGATAGAACAAAAATGTAAAAGATAATTTGTTTAATTTTCAGTTATCTCGAATATTTATTTCTATATTTTTAAATATATTTGATATTTTTATATTGAGTTAAGAAATCTAATTCAAATGCAGAATTATAGATTTCTTAATGCACTTAATAAACAGAATATAAACCTTCCCCTTATTTTTTATTTAAAATTTTTGAGACAGATAATGAACTGTTAGAATATATTCAAATTATTATCACTAATAAATCTACATATTCTGTAGTTCTGTAGATAAATTTAAAGTGTTTGGAAATTAACTTTTAGCCTTTATTTAAATTGATATTAGCTTGTTATATTTCTACAAAGCTCAAGTGTAAAATACATTCTAATATCGAACAGTTGTGATGCTATATTATTTGAAAAATAAATTTCTTATCCTTTTTCGTAATTTTTTTAAATCATCTCAATTAAAGTAATGAATAAAATATGAAAAAATATCTGTTTTATATTTCCGCATTGTTGTAACTATATCTTTAAGAAAATATACTGAAAAAAGTTCTTTTAAATCAAACATTATATGATAGTAAAAAATATCATTGTAAAGGATGTTTGTAATATTTGTTATTTTTATACAGCGAAGATTTTCTGTTTATTAAAATATAATATTTCAAATACGTTCGATTTCATTCACTTTTATGATAAAGAATGAAATTGAATAAAAATGCTTTATTTCATTCTTAAAGTTTAGAGAAATTTAAATCACCTTTTTATTGCGTTCTAACAGCTGCTCATGAATATTGGTATTTTCAAACACAAACTTGTTAACAAGATCGTTAAAATTTTTTAAAACCTCGAACTTTAAATTTTTATTAATTTTGATACATTTAGTATTATTTTCATATGGTTATTATTAGCGTTTGCATACTTGATATAAGTTTAATGTTAGGAGTAATAATTGTTGAATATAGTTTTATATCACTCCATATAAGGAAATTGTTTATTAAAAATTATGATTTTATAATTTTTTTTCGAAAACAAAAAAAAATTAATAAAAATAATTCAAATCTTTAAAAATCATTCTTTAGGGAAGAAGCTTATATTCGATTATAAATTCCAATTGAGACGAAAGAAAAAAATACATTTAAAAAGTAAATAATGCAATTTTATTTATTTATTGTGCTCATAATAAAACACTATTTTAAACCATAAATAAATCAAAAGCCGAAATATTATCAAAAAATAATTAAATTTTTTGAAAACTAGAACTTTTTAAGAAGAAATCAAATATCAGAATGCTCTGTTAATCGTTTAAATCAATCTGATTGAATATTTCTTCATATTATTTTCAATCTTATTTTAATAAGATTGTTATAAATTTATTTAACCAAAATTATTGATTATGTTTACTTATCCAAACTTATTTTATAATTGCTTGTTATTTAAAATGTATTATAATTTTCAAATTCCTTTTAATACTTTCTAAACAAAAAATAAAAATTTACAAGGCTTTATTTTGATAAATTTCATAAATTTTCTTTGATAATTTTAATCGGTGGGGGAGAAACAGGAGTTGTTAAAGCTTGTATATCATATTAAAAATAATGGCGAAATATATTGAAATATATTTTTAGAGTTTTAAACTATCGTGTACGCATTTTGTTAGCTAAATTTTCTATTTGGTAACAGCATCATAGATCATGATTCTCTGCGTTATATGGATATTACAATTAATTAAATATTCAATAGAAATGTGTAATATATATTAGGAATCTATAATAATGAAAATAATTTTGTATCATTAAATTTAATATATTTTGTAGGGTAGGTGTTTTAATGTATCCAGATTTTATATTCCCTGCAGTACTTTTTATAATGCCTATATTCGGCACATATTTTTGATTCACAGTATTTTTCTGACATCTATCTTGTATTATGTATTTCGCATTCCTTGCTTATAATTATATTAAATATTTTATTTAAAAACATGTTCATCCTACGTTTACACTTCATGAACGTAAACTTCAATGTCAAATATGGAGCAATATTTTTTAATTTATAAATTATTGATTAAAAGCAATAAAAACAACAAATAAACCATAGAAATTCCCACAAAAGGAGCAAATATAAGGACATACACAAAGATAAAATGGCAAATAAGAGAGAAATATTACCGTGGCAAATGTTGACAAACTAAATATTCCACAATTAGTTGACGTAATGTTTCTAATGTTATTTTTCATAAAACTTTAAAATTATTTTATATACTAAGCTAACTTTTTCTTAAAAGATTTCGACATATTATATATATATATATATATATATATATATATATATATATATATATAAATCTAGAAAGATGTCTTAAAATAATAAATGTTTTAAATAATTCATGAGAAGTGAAATTCGGAAAATTAAACATTGCAGCATTGATGAGAAAATATCATGATGTAAATACACTGAGGTGCCACTGAATTAGAGATAGCAAGAGATTTGCAAATTGTGTAGCACTGCGCATCATTTATGCGCAAGGGAGGTAACTGTGGTAACTGCATATATAGTGCGGACTGTGGTTGTTCTGGATTAGTTTTTGGAATCGCTATTATGGTTAAACTACCAGATTTAGATGCCTTTGATCGCTGGCAAATCGTAGGGGCTAGACGCATGGGACATTCAATTTCCGAAATCATCAGACAGCTGGGATTTTCAAGATCGACAGTGTCAAGAGTATACCAAGAATACGCGAATGGTGGAAAAAAAAACTTGCAATCGATCTAACTGCAAAGGACAATTAGCCATGAAAGTGCGTGGTGAGAGACGACTTAGTCGTATTGTACGCAGCCAGCGGGGCCAAACATTAACTCAAATTACCACCCAGTTGAATGAAGGTGCCAGTCGAACAGTCAGTAAACGGACTATGCAACTCTCGCTTCACCGTATGGGCTTCAGGAGTCGTCAACCTACCAGAGTACCATTGCTCAATGCTCGCCATCGATCCGCACGTCTTGCCTGGGCAAGAGAACACAGAGACTGGAGTGTAGAAGACTGGAAACAAGTGGCATGGAGTAATGAGTCTCGATTCCGACTACTTAACGCCGACGGGAGGTTGAGAATATGGCGTCAGCCTCATGAAGCCATGGATCCTTCATGCCAGGTTGGAACTGTCAAGGGCATGGTGGTTCAATCATGGTGTGAGGTGTTTTTTCGTGGCACTGTTTGGGATCATTGGTGTCTGTACCAACCTCTCTCAATGCAATTCGGTATGTAGAGTTGCTGGGGAATCACCTCCATCCATTTATGCTGTTCTGTTATCCGCAAAGTAATGGAGTGTTTCAGCAACACAACTGTACCTCTCACAAGTCCCGATTTGCTACTGGTTGGTTGGATGAGCATTCCTCTGAGTTTTCTGTCATAAATTGGCCACCTAGAAGCCCAGACTTAAACCCTATAGAGCATATTTGGGATTTTTTGGAACAAGACGTAAAAGGCCACTACACTGCACCAACGAATCTTACCGAACTATGGATAGCTTTAGCCAATAGTTGGCAAGCCATTCCCGTAGAACATTTCCAGAAACTTGTCGAATCTATGCCTCGTCGAGTGGCAGCCGCTATCAAAGTCAAAAGAGGCCCAACTCGTTACTAGACAGGTATCCCTAATTCAGTGGCACATCAGTGTAAATTCGGGGCAACTTTAACAATGACCAATTCTTGAAGAAATGGTGATAGAGAAATGTTATTTGTAGCTTAGGAAATGCGACTAAAACTGGATTTATTTTGCCTAAGAATCAGAATTTTTTGAAAGCGTAGCTGGCAATCAGTGGATCAATACGTTATATAGGATAAGATTATAACGATGAAACGGTTTGCAGACGATTATGATTTGTTTTAAAAACAATATTAAACAAGATCTAATAGCTTTGCTTCTTAAATGTTAAGGTTATTGATAGTTGCTCAATGCTCATCTCTAAGGTTATTGACAGTTTAATAATAATTGATAATTTTTTTACTCAGCCATTATATAAGTGGGTCAAATTCCGATTGTTTCCGAAAACATTCATAAAAATGAAATTTGATTTTTTTACGGTTTCTTCAAATCGGATGTAGATTGCTTTGTGCATTTCTAATAGCACTTTTCAAATATTTATTGAAGAAGTAATTTGAGTCTTGAAGAGTGTTTATGTACTTATAGATGATATACTAATAATGTTTAGAAATGTTTAAAACCATTCATCTCATCTGTATGTCTTGAAAGCTTTCTTAGATGAAATAGTTTCATGTATGGGCCCACATTCTTAGTGGTTCTGATGTTCAAAGAAGGACAAAATATATTTAAATAGAGTTACATTTACTGAAACATTTTAACCGTGACAAAATTATGCTACTGGGATGAAATAAAAAAAAATTCGCCTTTTCTTTTACAAACCGAATGATTTTATCTTTATTCATTAGGCAGCTGTCGGTTTCTAGACATAAATTACTCTACAAACTAATTACAGAAAGCAGCTTTTTTGCTCTGGTTATAGCAAAATAATTTCATAATTTTTACTAATAAAAGGTAGTACTAATAAATGTGCAATGTTATAAATCATATTCGATTTATATATATATATATATATAAGAATATAAACAAAATAACAATGACTTTTGTGATTTTATTGTGAAAAATTATTTAAAGATTTTTCTAAAACTATTAGCTAAAGGTACATTTTAAAAAGTTTTATGTTAATATTCAAAAGGTGATTGCATAATATTGTTTTGATATAAAGTTTGCAATGCTAATAAGTAAAAAAGAATACAAAAGATGAAAAATAAGTAAAACATTTGGAATCATAGTCAATGTAAATTCCTTTAACTCTAAACCCCATTTCTTATTACCAAAAAAATTGTTTTAAAAGGTGAAAAAAAATTCAGTTTCAAAGTTTTGATTAAACTCTAAATCTTTTAGAATTATAGCCTTATTTTAAAATAACAAGCGATTCTTTATGGTAAATTATCTTTGTCTATATAGTTAATTGATTTCATTTCTGAGTTACATAAAATTATTGTATAAGGTTAAAAGGAAATTAGGAAACTTTCCTTGATATTAATTTAACATTATATTAGGTTGGTGCGTATGAAATGTCGGATTCTCTTTACATGCGGACGTTTGTCTCCCTGTTTTCGTTATACTTTTGTCTTTGGCATAACCTCATTCATAGTCGTATTGTCCATTGCCAGAGACTCATTTCAGCAAAATAGGTTTTCTCGAAGGTCTTCCCTTTTGTTATTTCTTTTGAGTTTATTGCCGATATGAATTCTGCCGACATTCGCGTCATTTTCTTATATGAGTACAAACTTGGTAATAGTGCTGCAAAAGCTGCACGCAACATAAACCAAGCGTTTGGGGAGAATACGGTTAACGATCGGAAAGTGCAGCGTTGGCTCGAAAAATTTCGGACTGGCGATTTTTCACTGCAAAATGAGCCGCGCGGAAGACCCAAAACGTCTGTGAAGAATGATGACCTGAAGGCTCTAGTGGAAGCGGATCCAGCCGTATCCACGAGGGAACTTGCTATCAGGAGGAAAGTTGACCATACAACGATATTGAGACACCTTTCTGAGATTGGCAAGGTTAAGAAGATGGACAAGTGGGTACCGCACGCACTGACAGAGCGAAATAAGCTGGAACGAACTGGAATATGAAGTTTTGCAGCAACCACCCTATTCACCGGATCTCTCGCCGACCGATTTTCATTTTTTCAAGCATTTAGAGCTGTTTTTAAGGGACAAACACTATGAAAATGAAGACAGTCTAAAAAACTCGATATCAGAGTTTATTAATTCTAAAGACCAAAATGTTTTTAAGACAGGCATCTACGCTTTAAAATCTCGTTGGGAGAAGTGTATTGAAGCGAATGGAGCATACTTTGATTGAATAAACAGCTTTTGAAGAAAGATATGCAGTTTTATACAATCACTTAAGAATCCGACATTTCATACGCACCAACCTAATAAAATCTGCGAGTTGCAATCAAAACAACTTGATTTATCCAAGCAGTTTAGTGATCATCTTCAAAATTCTTTCATTGATTTCTTTTATTATTATTATTATTATTGAAAATCAAACCGTGTGTTAATAAAAGAATGATGCTCTAGGTTTTTTTTTTTATGCTACATAAAAGTAATTTTTATCTTCTAAAAGATTAATACCAAATTTAAAAGATGTTCACTCTAATTGTGTCCAATAACTAATTTTTAAACTTCTAGATAAAGACCTTTTTGAAACGTTCTAAATGATGAAACTAATTAATATAATTTGTGATAATACATGTAACTTGGTACATTTTTCCTGTCCGATTAGACATATTTAGTAAAATAATTTTTTACAAACATCAAACATTTACAGTATTCTTTCAAACATTTTAAGCTTACAGATGCAACCTATCTGTGACTAAAACCAACCAATTTTTAAAACTATGAATTTCCTTATTTTAAACCAAACATTGCTCCCCTTTAATTAACGGATCTTCTAAGAATTTAAATTCATCTAAAATAATGATAGTCAAAACTATCAAAAAATCAAACTTTCAATCAGTTTTAAACACAGATGTATAAAACGTCATTACTTTAAATGGTAATCTATCAACATTATTGTATTTAATATGATTAACAGAGAAAGAAGATTGTATGGAAATTCATACAATATAAAATTTTGAATAATATACATATTTTCTATATAACATAAAATATTCTTCCCGTCGTTTAAAGTTGTATAATTATATGCCTAATGGTTAAGACATTTATTATTAGCTTTCTATTAGAATAGACATACGAGGATTGTAATGGCAAGTTAAAATTTGTTCAAATTATTTATAATATGTAGTTTCCAAAATATTTGCTTACGTGAATTGCATGAAATGATAAAAATAACAAGTAGTAAAACAACATTAAAAACCAAGTTATAGAATGTTTTACTTAAGAAACTGATGAAACATGTGAATAATGATTTTTTAACATTCTTGAAAGCAATTTTTTTGTTATGGAACCTTTAAAGGTGTTTCTTTGTTTTTGTTTTTTGTAAATTAAACTTTGAAATCAACTTTATAACATGTTTGCAAACTAATTATTCTTCATTGTGTTACCTTTTTTATCCATTAATATAATTTAATTGGTGAGAAATAATCAAATAGTTCGTATCTTCATAAATGCCCTTTATAAAAGATATCACTTTCATAAAGTGCAGTATTTCACAGTTGCCTAAACGTTTCAGTGGAATAATTTAAATATAAAAAAGTAATTGAGCTGTTAAGGTAGTAACAAAAAACAAAGAAGTTTCATGTTAAAATTCATCTTGTAAACCGAGCAGAATAATAATTAAATAAAAGCATTAGTGATTTGTAAGAAAATTCCATAATATTTTTAGACAGAGAAATTTAATTTCATCCAGAAATAAATCCTTGAACTTAAATATTGCTAACACTAAATAAAATTAAATCCGATATTTATATGGCAGCTTGAATATTTCTTTTAATTTTGAAAAACTTATAAGCATTATCATGTTTAGCTTTATTTGAGTGCTGGAAAAAAATAGCTTTAATAAGTTTAATATATCTCATGTTCAATCAATTTTAACAGTTTTGATGCTCTGGAAACTAAAAAGTATAAAATTTGCAATAGGCTTGGAAAAGCGAAAATGAAGTTTTAATTTTTTATAGAAACTTTGCATTCAGAAATAATAATAATGAGGTAAATAATTTCCCCTAAATTTTAGTTGATTTTCCTTTTATAACATTTTCATAATTCAGATTATGTATTCTTTCAAATTGTAAAGAATTTCGAAAATCTAGATTTGAACCTTCTCATCTTAAACATAGTTGCATAACATGATGTTTCGAATGTACGGTAACGGAAATGGAAATATTTTTGCATATGAATAATAGCAAGAATGGCAAAATTGCTAATGATCTTTCTTGAAATTCTGATATATATTTCTATGAGTAAATGAATGGTAAAAAAGGGAAAATACTAACAAATAAAACTTCTTTAGAGCATACATATTTTTACGATAACATCAACATAACTGTTACTCACTGTCAAAACCCCCATTGACATAAAAAGAAATTCTTTCTTCAATGATTTATTTTGATGTACCATTTTATAATAGCTGCATTCTCTTCTCCATGCACCTTCTTATTTTTAATAATTTAAATCCTGTTAGCATAAAATGAACGAATCTCGAAGAACTTATGTCATTTTGGTTTTATTAAAAAGTATTTATTTGTTAATCAGCACAATTTTATCCGTAATATAATATTTGTTTTGTTGTTTCTAACGGCACTTGTTATTTACAAGTCCATTGAATAAAAATCCATTGCTATTTTATCCGAATTGTCAGTATCTTGTTTTTTCATTAACGCCATCTAGGGTCCAGAGTACGATTTAACTATTCACGCGTCACAACCCTTTTTACTGGGCGGACTTCGTTCATACATTTTATTCACAGATCATAATTCAGACCTGGATCAGAGAACGATCACCCAGAGTGATAATACTGTCCACATGGAGGACTTTGTGACCACGACAGATTTATACGTGCACTAGTCACTACCACACACGAAGGTCTTCGGCCTGCGAGGTTAGAACTCACAACCTAAGGAATGCGAATCCAAAGACCTTAATTGAATCCCGGCCCATATAATATTTGCTAAAAAGATATATTATACAGAAGCTAGGGATTCAGCCGTTTGAAATTAGAGTATATACAGTGGAAATGATGACAAACAAAAAGTCTCCAAAGATTCGGGTTCGCCAAAAGAAAAAATTTAATTGAAACACAATTTATTAAGAGGAAATAAAACTAAACACATGATGAACTATTTAAAGATATGACGAAAAACCATAAATAGAAATATGGTCATTACAAGACCTGAGACCACCACAATAAATTACCAACACAATTATACGTATTTATATTATGTCTTAATTCTTATTTGCATATTGCCGACTGTTACCTGGTTAAATGACTATCAGATATGATGCCGATCAAATAGCTATATATTTTGTCAACTGAAGTGATTTACTCAAACTAATGAACCCCCGCGGTAGTTGGGGATGAGATGCTTTCGGCATGGTGGTTGGATCTCTCCAACCAAAGGCTACAATAAAGGTAGGGGATCTGGCTCCTCCCATCGATGATTGGGCGTACTTCGTAGGGGAAGGGTTGTATCATGGCCGGTGATGGCTCTTAGGACTCAACCACAGTTCCCGCCTGTGTTCCTGCTGTATCCGGTCAATCAGTATTTATTTCCGAGTACCTTCGGATGGGACGGAGAGTCAGTAATATGGCTACCAAAAATTAATAACAGCGGCAGCAGGTTTTTAATGCTTCGCATCATTTTAGAATAAAGTATAAAAGACAAAAGAATTTGGAATTTTAAAATTATGAAAACCTTAATGGCGAAATTTCCTAACAATATTACTATCACTTTAATTTATCAGATTTTCTAAATTAAAAAAAAAAACTGAAATTATAATTACGATATATTAACATAAGTATATAAAAAAAATCATCTTCACATAATTTTAAAAGCATTAATGATCAGATAAAAAAAATAATTTTTGCAACAAAAAAATCTGTTTATGTAATCTATCCTAACTTTATAATTACATTTTAATTGTCAAAATTTACTCTAGCAGCCTAAAATTCAAAGGACAAAATTGACACTTTTCTCCTAAGTACAGTTTTTTTTTAAAAAAAAAACAGAACGAGCGTCAAACAACTTTAAAGAAGGAAAGAAAGAAAAAATATAAAAGAGGGAGCCATCAGAGGACACATAACAGTTTGATGTCCGATTAATGATACTTAAAACACTTATAAAATTTATTGCCCATTATCATAAAAATAAAAAAAAACTAATTAAAAGAAATATAAATGTAAACATAAATGAAATATAAATGCAAACATAAATGAAATAGAAATGTAATAAAAATATAAATGTGAACATAACAATAAACTAAATAATGACTTTTAAGTTAAAATAGTAAATTAACTCTGTAATTGATTAATTTTTATTTCACGTTAATTTAAAAAAGTTATCTCAAATGTAAAAATAATTTTATTCATTTTCGGCTGCTGCTTTAGAGTAGAAGGCGTGTGGTCAATATAAAAGAAACCATCAACAATATCAAATACCAAAGAAAAGAATTTTTCTAATATTCCTTTTTCAATATGAAAATCACAAATTGTCTATTTTGATTCATGATTGTAATAAAAATCATTAAATTTTCAGAAACAAAGTATGTAATCAAATTATATTTAAAATCGATTGTCTTTTAGGTCAATATATTTATAATGTTGATCCTGATCCAGGAGGAAGAATCTTTCCAGAGCAAGATGGAAATCAAAATACCCATGAGAAACATTTTGCTTCCTCAGATATAACACCTCAGAGAAGTAAGTTCATTCTTTAAAATATATTATTTTCTTGTCCTATTTTGGCAAGTATAATCATTTGTAATATGATAACAATTAAGTGTTTACAAACGTATTTTTCAAATTATTTTTTTAACAGCAAATATTTTTTATTTTAATTGTTTCCATTTTTTTAGCCTTTCTTTTGTAATTCATAATCATTACAAAACTTTTAAATATGTTTCTCCCAAATTAAGCTTTCAAATAGAGTCAATAGTGTTGTCTCAAGATGTAATTAATTAGCTTAATTAATAAATTATTATCTTAGACAAAGCGTAAAGAAGAACAAAATTCATCACTGCCATACAAAAAAAAGAGTGCAAACTCGATTACAAAATTTCTTTACAATTATAAAACATATAAAAAGTTTTAATGACTTCTAAATTTAGCAATGTTTAAAAAAATTAAATTATATTGAAACTCAAATTATACAGTTTGAATTGAGTTACTGTTGTCTTTCTTAGAAGCACGATTTGATACAAATGTACAGAACAAGCATTTATTCCAAATTTTTAAAGTTTCCATTGAACTTATCGGATTTTCGTATTTTGTAAATATTCTCCTATGTATATGAACAAATTCATTGACATAATTTTTAAAGAATCTAAATTAGGAAATTATCAAGCTTAATTTATCAAAATATGTTGACAAATTATATTTATCTGTCATGATATTTTCTCGGATTTCACAATAAAGTAGGACAACCAGCATTAAATTGAAAAATTATATAAGAAATATCCGAAATATTCCAAGTATTAAAATATATTATAGAAAGTAGAAAGTTGTAACATCGGTAACACTTTAAACTATTAATAAAATTGAAGATGGTGCATCATAAACTTCATAACAGTGTTCAATATTAAAACTGGAATTTCGTGGAAAATTAAGTTGGGAAATTCAATTAATGTAATTCATATGCAATTCATTTTCTGTGCATTGTTTAAAAACTGCCCAAAAATAATTAATATATTTTAATTAATCAATATTTTTACTGATATTAGATTATTTTTTATGTCACATCTTTCATTTCTTATTTTCCTATTATATTCATTAATGTAGAAATCTTACTCCTTTGAAACAAACAAAATAATAAACATTGAAAAATGTTTTTAAGTGATTTCAAAAATGTTCCAATTCTTAAATATTTTTCAAACCTCTTAAAGTAAACTTTGAAAAAGTGATAAAAAATTTAAGTTCAAAATAAAAGATTTTTCTGTATATTTAGTATCCATGGAATATGAATAAATCAAACATGTTTATCGTTTATAATCTGAGGAAAATATTATTTTGATACATATGTACCAAATTATCGTATATTTATTGAAATAAATATCTTTCGTAATTATCAGTCAGTGTGATTCAGTTAGATGAATTTTTTTCAGGCAAAAAGTCTTCCGATAGAAGTTCTCGTATTCCTTTTAGTGAAACTGATCCTAATAAAATAATAAACTCAAAACAAAGCAGTGATTTAGCATACGAGAAAAGTACGATAGAAACAAGTAATAATCCAATATCTAAAAAAGAGAACTCTTCTCGGAACACTTCACATGAAAATTCAGGATTTAAAAATGCAGAGACAAAGGAAACTCATCAATTGCAAATATCCTCTCAACAACAATCTTCATTTCAAAGGCATGATAAAAAAGGTAACTCAAGCTTATTACAGAAGCAACCACCTATTCAACCATTAACTAACAATGAACTACAAGAATCTTTGGATAACCCTTTTAATGCAAATGTTGATGAATCAAATGCACAAGAAAATCCCAAATCATCTCAAAAAACTTCTGATGATGAGTCATCTTCAGATCCAGAAGAATCCAGAGTTTTACAGAGGAAACGCAGAGACATTCCGAAAAGAAGAAAAATACGTCGAAAGAATTTAAAACCAACCAGAAGTAAAAAAAAGATTTCAAAGCCGAGAAAAACTAAGAAAAATAACAAACAGAGTACTATTTTGCAAGGAAATGATCGCTCCATGGATTACAGCACAGACTATTCCTTGAATACAGAAAATTTGTTATTGAAGTCTGGAACTATAGAATCGAAAACAATAACTGCAGACAGAAAGGAAAAACAAAAGAGAGAAATCGCCGTCACAAGTAGCCCTGATGTTTTAGCTGAATTTGCTTCATCCAAACTGCCTCCAGACTTTTGGAACAGTTTTCTTTCAGATTATGAACCTGACGAGAATAATCAAGATTCGCCACCAGAAGGTAATAATTTTTTTCCTTATAAAATTATTTATTTATAAAAACACCATAGTTTTAAATAAAGAAGACTAAATATTCCAAACATTTTAATACATTAACGAAAATTAAAAAAATAAGGGTTTCCTTTCATATAACTTTAACATAAAATTTGAAAGCAAAAATAGGTATATTTATAATACTTTTCAATTTTTAAATTATGCATGGAAATATAATATATGATCGCAGTTAGGAAATTTGCAGCTTGCATAATGGTGCAGAAGTTTAAGTACATCTATTTTGATGAACATTAAATAAAATCATTCAAATTCCACATTCCAATTTTAATAATATCTGTAAGAAAAATATGATACAAAATTTTTGCATTTATTTTAACTTAATTTACACATTATATTTAAGAGCAGTTTAAAATAATATACCAGTCACAAACAAAATCATAATTGGCTTCTAAGTAGACTATATTCAAGCAATTAACTTTGTTAACTGCATCTTTTAAATAATAAATATATCCAATTCAGGTACATTTCCTGCTTTATATTTTTAAGACTTTATACAATTTGACATTAAAGAAAATGTATTCTGGAACTAATAAATTAGTCAGTAATAATTAACTAATAATCAGTCTAATTAATTATTAGTCGTTTTGGGCCACCAGATGATCGCCTAAAGTCATTATGTTTAAAATAATTGAGAAACCAAAGATCCGAAACCTTGTACCGATTCCCTGAAATTTTATTTCATGTGAAAGTTAATGATACCTTCTTACGTCATCAATGGTTTCATGTTCTCAATCAACGTATATTTCAGAAGAAAATCCCTAAAATATTATACCTTCTATATTCTTTGTCGGGGAAACCTTTGATAGATTTCTCAGATCACAGTCACTTAAATAAAGTAACTAATGACATGTTAACTCTATTTCAAGCAATATTAATTGGAAATGGAAATCTAAAATCATTCATTTGCAGAGGTTGAAACTTTGCCTACATTTTATTTGGATATATTTTTTTGAAATAGAGAGCAAGGTATCAAATGAATTTGATATGAATCTTTAAACTATGAGCTTTCACTTAATATTAAAATTTTCGAAACCAGTAATGGTTGGAGAAGTCTGGCAAGACTTTTCCCATATCGAATGCAGAATGAAGCTCCGTTTTTTCGATTTCTCTCGAGAAAGGAGGAGATTAAGTGATAATTAGGATGTATAAACTGTTTATAAACTCTCATGAGAAATAAAACTTTCGAAATAGGATCGTGCGAAAACGAAAAAGTGACTTGACGATCAAATCTCAAATGTAGCTGTGACTCATTAAGAAGAAACAAAGTGATTATTTAGTTGCTTTCATATGTTCTTAACAATAAATAAGATTTCACCTCTAAATTTGAAACTAAACTTGGCAGAGGCTGTGACCAGATGCGTATCCAATGGGCAGTCAGATTCAGGTCTGTTTGTTTCTAAATCTTGAATATGATGAGCCCACCCCCACACCTGCCACTGAAAACAATATCTTGCAATTTTTTCAGATATATTTATATTCTAAATTATTAGTTCAGTTTAGAGAATGATTTTGGCGTTGAATGAATATTTCCCATTACAAAAGCTAAATTTTCGAAATTTAAAATGTGTAAATATGATTTTTGTGTAATAATATAAGCAGAGGAGTATCTGTTCTGAGAAAATCAACATTTTTATTAATTTACAAATGTTGTAATAGGAGTCTTGAATAAATTTTACCACCGGCGCTTCGAAGTTCTTATATTTTGAAATTTGACAGAAATCTTTTGGTTAATTAAAAATTAAGCTGGATTTTGATATTTTGTTACTATAACTTCTGAAAACATTCACACACAAAAATTATAATACCAATTTAGTTGTAAAATTTATCACAATACTAGAAATCTGGGTTTAATTAACTTTTAAATATTTGAATACACTTCACAATAGTATTTTCATTTTAGTGAATGAAATTAAAATCGTATTCGTTTTATCAAACATGGCATTTCGCAAATTTCTCCTATTGTTGAAAGCTGTGAATAGGAAGAAAGATTTAGACTAATATCTATATTGTTACAGATTTTCATCTTTATACTAATCCGTTGGATTCGTTTACCTGTATTGTGGGTGTGTATAGTGTGAGAGAAGATGAGTACATACAATGATCAGTCCTTCAGTAGACGACACAACACAGACGACGTTTATTTACAGGATGAAGACAGGACAGTGTACAGACGACAAATATTTACAGCACAGAGGCGATAATTATGTACAAACGACAACTATATACAGCCCAGACGAACGCACAGGACAGCACACAGAGAAAACGTTTTAATCTTTTTATTCCCATTTTCGCTGATTCTTATTGAATTTGTTTTCTAAATCAACCTTAGTTATTTTTGTTATTTCTTTCCAAGCAAAACAACACAAAACTGAAATCTGAATAAAAAAGAATCTTATTCTAGCTTATACATATGTTATTTGTTATCTCTAATTTTAGGGCTAGCGCATTACTCTGTACTTTGTTCTGTTTAGTAAGAATGAATGCAACTGTTATAAGAATGAATTACTGTTTCCCTTTCAGAAAAGGAACCGGGAAATTCTCAGGGTGACTCTTTGGATATAGGAAATTTAGATCCATCTGTGACTTTACCAGACGATTCTTCTGGAGTTTCTTTTCCAGATGATTTCTTCGACGATGTTATACTAGATATAAATAGTCCTTCTCCGGATGGAAACGCTGAAACAGCAGAAAGTAATTTTTTACACATATATTGAAGATGTTAAGTCAGAAGATATCTACACAAACTAGGCTTTGTCATTTTTTTAATTGCACAACTAACATAGATTCTAGATATATAAATTAAATGTTAATAAAGTGCACTCTTTTTTATTTATAACTATTATTCCAATTGTCAAGATTCTTGTTAAAGAAAATACAAATTAACTAATTCTGTAAAACTTAAAACTTTTTCGAATGTGCATCTTATCCAGTGGTAAAAATTTCTAGTTTTAAACATATTATTGTGCAATGTATATGCTCTAAAACATATACCCTGTAATAAATATGCTCGCCATGTATAAAGTATATATGATCAACGCTCTAAATAATACAGAGCTATTATATTTAAGCAAGGTGAATCAATAAATGTATCATTGAAACATTAAGAAATTTAAATTTTTACACAATCCCCATATCCTATTAGTCATATTTAGTAAAATAAAGCGGTATAATTTTTTTTTTAATTTCTATTTTCTATAATCAAATCTGACTGTGTTTTAAGCCTTGAATTTCATTATTTTATTCCGTTTTCAAGGAGCATCGCACTCGCATGGATTGACAAATCATCTTCGGTAGAGCTATTAAAACTGTCTAAAATGTACTATTTAAACCTTTATGATTCCATTATTTTTATTTTTATATGTATTGCACTCTTCCATAAAACCAGAGGGAGTGGTCTCCACAAAGCTCATGCCGGAGAATGTCATGAATGGCATTAGCGTACAGTAGTTACGAACTATTTTTTGGCATAAATTTAACATTTTTCTTGAATTTATCATTCTGTACTTCGAGTTATTTGAAAACTAATCCCTGAAATGCTTTAGGTTGTATCGAAAAATCCATTTTGGGTTTTAGACACATTTTTCTCAGTTAAAAATTTTACACAAAACTACACTTGTAGGCGCAAGATTTCATACTAAATTTCATATATTGATTTGACATTTTCAAACCTTATTTCTTTTTCTTAAGGATCTAAAACTAGACTCATTAAACATGCGTTCATTTACATTAGATATGGCTCAAAAACGTTTGCTTCCGATTCGTTTGGTAAGATTTCCATTTTATTCGGTTAAATTGCGACTTCAATTTCTCGACTTATTTTCAGATCCCTTTTTGACAGAAAAACTAACAACTTTTATTTTCGATTCTAAATTTTTCATTTCTTTTATGTGCTAAAACGGGAATTATTCGAATCGAAATTGGGTGAGATGGGCATTAGAAACCGGGCAATTTAAAGTTTGTGCAAATAAAAAATTATATAACTTGTACTTTCTTAAAGATAAATTAGAAATATTTTCGTCATTTCATAGGTTTGGAAGAGTATAATACCGATCCATCCCAACAGAAGGACGATGACAATCTGTCTCAAGGCGCGTTAAGGGATAATTCAAATTCTGCAATAGCTGAGAGTTTTAACAGAAGAAATCCCAGACCTCCAAGAAGACCAATTCATAGAAGAAGGAAACAAACCAATCGAAGTTCGAGAAAAGGTGGAATTTCAATTCATAATACTCCTACACAAGGGAATATTTACTTGACAACCTTAGATGAAGATGAAGCTCTCGGAACTACACTTCAAGACATGGCAATGACAGATGATCCTCAATTTAAGCCAAGCTTCCCAGATGACTATCCTGGAGTGAAATTTCCATCTGATTTCGTGGATGACATACTTCTTGGTTTGGATCAAGGGACATTGGCTGAAAACCTTCAATTAACTACTGGTCAGCTATTTAAATATTTGTCAAATAGAGTTTAATTTCGTTACCTTAACGTCCCCTTTTAATCAACCCTAGAGCTATTTTGGGAGTATATTTAATTTTGAAATGTTAGGTAATAAGCATAATAGTAAATGTTGTGTAATTAATATCGTGTCTTCTCATTAGAATGAAGAAAATCTTTCTGATCTGAAAATGCTTCAAAATTATATTATGTCCTCGATAAGTAAAGTTATTTTAACATCCTGTTTTTAAGCAATATAAGGGCTATTTTGCTTTCAGCAGCTTAATTTTGAATTGGTGTCTGATAATGAGGACGACATCTGATCTGGCACCACCCTCTCCAAATTTCCACAATACATCAGTGGAAGGACGTTTAGCCTCGACGGATTTAACGTGCACCAGACCCTTTTGCACCTCGATGGAATCGGGTCTCGAGTCTGAAACTCTCCCATTCCAAAGTCTAGACCTTACCACCAGACCACCGCGGCCCTTCGTAAAATTGTCAAAATACTAATAATCTATGGATTAAGTTTTACAGGAGAATTATGATATACCTTGATTAGTTGCTCATGGTAGAATCAGCATTTGTAACAAAATTTTTTTCTTGTAAATTGATGTGCCTCAAAAATAATAAGTCTGGTAAAACCGTCGTTGAAATTTAATTTCTCCTACAAAAATATATCGCGAATGCCAACTGCAAAATTTGTAGTTGAAAATTATGTATATTCCAATAATTTAAAAATTAAAATTTTATGAAGATGAAAGTTTTGTATTCCGATTTCATTTTTTCATTTTTTTCATCACCAATAAAGATTGCGTAAATACAATTTTATTTATGACTCAACACAAAATATGAGTAAGCTAATAATAGAATAATCCTGAGAGTTCATAGCATATTCTGAAATAACTAATAATCTTTCGCAATTTGCGCTATCAATCATGTTGATCACTTATTGGAAAGTATCACGAAAAGATGCAACCTTCATCAAACATAATTAATTTTTTGCGTCTCCTAATTCTCAATGCCAGCATAATGTTCTTAGGTATTGTTCATTGTTTTGTGATTACCAAGATTTAAATCAATGTAATTCTACTTTTCAGACCGTATATTCGTATTCCTTTTCAACATTTGAGGAAGTAAAAATGTTTTGTCATGACTTTTAATTCATATTGCCAAAGTCTTATATTTAGGTTTCCTTATATTTAGCATATTTAAATTTTTATTTACTTATTTATTCATTTCATTACTTATTCTTTGTATTTCGTGATCGCATTTTGTATTTTTTTAAATTTCATTTATACATGAAATGGTGTGTATGAAGTGCCCACATCAAAAATTAACTTTGTGATATTACAGGAAAATCTCCACTAGTTCTTAATTTAATTTTATTAATAATAACTAGAAAAATATTTTTTTAAACAAAAACTTTTGAAATAAAAAAATCTAAAACTGGCCGAGTTATGAAATTTTAAATATTGCTATTTTAGATCATTCCATATTATAGTAATCATTTCAATGGCAACCTCAAGCATAACGGCCTTTGCTTTAGATGGTCGTTGATTATATTAAACAATGAAATTCAAAATTTCATAAGATAGTGTTGATTTTCATTGTAGCAGAGGATATTATTTGTCTAAAATAATAGTCTCGTTATTGCCATAAATAACGTAGAACATGATTCTTCATATCATTTAAGACATTTATTTTCAGAAAGAAGTAATTTTCTATCGCCAATGATATGCTTCGTTTGGGTTAATTGAACATAAATGTGACACCTCTTTGGAAACCTCTCTTCATATGTGGGACAAAAGAGAAATTAAAGAAAGAAAAATTTAATTGAGAAATAAAATTTGTTCTCTTATTCTTCCAAATAAAAAAAATTTTTCTTCTTTTTCTTGCATGAAGAATTTCTATAAGTAAAGATCCATCTGAAAGATGTTAAAAGGCAGATAGAAAAGTTTCTTATAATTAAAAAAAATGTATAAGAATCAACTTTCCTAAAGCTCACAATCTGATATCAAGGTTGTTATATAATTCGTTATAAAAATTGATTGCAGTACCTAAGTCATTAAAAATGAAAGCAGCATTTCCCTACAGCATTGCCAACTGCATATAAATAACTTAGATATTTAGAAAATCTTTACATATGCAAAACATTTTTGTAATACAGTTTTAATGGGCTATCCTTACTAGTTTCTACTAATTAACTGGTATGGATTAACACGGAATAGATATATTTATTACAGAAAATACGCAGGCAAAAAAACTTATTGCAAATCCTTATTAGTCATCTCACACAAATAATAAGCATTCGTATTCTAAATTCAGCATATAAATATGTGTCTTATCTACCATGATTAGTCGTTGTTGTTGTCGTGTCCATAGAAATGCATAAAGGGAGGAAAAAACGTTACAGATATTATCAAAAGTCCTCTGTACCCCTGCCGTCAGCTTTGGTGTTTCGGGACTGTAAAGGATAACCTGAAGTAGATCAATCTGCGGTAACCTGCTAAGCTTTAAGATATCTGCGGTAATAGATGTGTCTGGATATGAGCTAAGTTTCCGGTCAGATCTGGCAGTAAATAGAGGTTCTTGTTCCATCGAGAAGGATTTTCACTCCCTTGTAGTGATTTTTTCTTAAAATAGCCCTAGAAAGTTGATTTATAAGTCTAAATCTGGTGACACCTTTCGCATCTGCAAGCGTGTTGGTGTAACTAGGTTGGACAAGATTTTGTACCTCTTTAGCCAAAGCATCCGTACACACATTACCTTCGATGTTTACATGTGCGGGTATCCAATACAGCACACAAGATTTCCTCTGGCAATGCAGTTGTTAGAGTATGTTATTTATATTAGAGGTGATGTTTGTGTCTCCGTTTCCTATTGGCCTCTAAGGCCAATTGTTCTGATTGATTGATAAGGTCTGAGAAAATAACCAGTCTCCCAGCAAGGTCCATTGCTTGAGTATTAGTCAGGGAAAAAAGTTAGTGTTCCTTTGATTGTCAAAAGTTCACTGGTGAAATCGGAGGCAATCAAACTTATGTTAATTTTAAGCTCGACTTTTTCACCTGGTGGAACAATAAAGAGAATACCTGCTTCACTTCTGTTGAGGGGTTTATCTGAAGAACTGCAGATAAAAGCGGTTGCCAGATTTCCCTGGAAGAGCTTCAAGTCCCTTTTGTCAGAGTATATTGGGGTTACCCTTATTAATTCAATATATATAATTGTATTCAAACCCCGATTTTAGATATTAAAAAAAATCGAATTACGCTACGGAATGTAAAAAAAATTTTAACAGAATTTCTTTATTTTATTTTTTAATTTTTATAGTGCTTGAATATAAATATTTTCCTATTTAGAGGAATCCCAATTGGAAAAAATGAATATGCAGAGTGAGGAAAATTCAAACACTGAGAAACCAGTCGATTCCCCAATAAACGATCCTCAATTCTCACCCGGTATACCGGATGATTATCCAGACCAGCAGTTTCCTGAAGGATTTGTTTCGGATATGCTTGCTGATCTAGATGTGAAGGCACCTACCGAAAGTATCTCAAAAGGTATGCTTGTTTGCTTTTTTTTACTTCTAGAACTAACTAAAATCTACCCAAAGTAATAAAATTTAACCAATCTAAAAACATGTTGATATTAGAATAAAAATCTCTTATGAAATTATTATTACTTCTATGGTAATATATTTGCCTTTTATACTTCTCTTACATTACAAAGAAGAAATATTGAGATTGTCTAAAAACTTTTCTTCAAAAATTGAGGATTCTGTATGCTTTAGAAATACCAGTAACCGAAGAAAATATTTTTGCCTTCTCATATTCGAAATATAATTATAATTGCCAAAAATTTCATGACTTGAGCTTTTGACATATCTCCACACTTTGTCATTCCCGAGTTCCTAAAATTGGCATTATGTTTGAATGTCTTTGAATTCGATAACTCGAAAGCGTATTTGAGATAGAAAGCTAAAATTTCATACATGGAATTACTGCTAAATTTGTAGATTTCTACTAAATTTTGAAAGAAATCTAGTGAGAAGGAGCCTATCTAGTTGGCTATTTGAATATTAGCGAACTCAATAACTACGTTATGCAAAGAATATCTAAATGTAATTCCATGCAATATTTAGCAACTAAAATATAGGTATCCTCTTTTGAAACAAAGTCGCTATACGGTTGACCATCTGTCGATCTGTTTTTTCACATGTATGTAAATGCAATAACTCCTAAAGTGATGATTTAAATTAATGAGATTCGGTTACGTTGCCTTAAGATTACAACTGCTGTTTTATGTCAAATTTTGGTGTCATTTAGATGGCAAAAAGGCGTTTAAAATACATATTTGAACAATAGTTTCAGTAAAAATGTTAGATTCATTTCAAATATTTATATTTCGTAATTATTGCTCACTAATGTCATGCAAGACATTTTCGTTGTTACCGAAGATTTTCAATTTTAAATGGAATAGATAAGACTTTCATAGGAAAAAATGCGAGAAAGTTTTTGGGGGACCTCCTCGACTAATTGAAGTTGTATTTTATCTTTTAGCTTGTAAACACGATTATTCAAAAATGCAATGAAATTCGCAATTCTAGATTAATGAAATTTGAAATTTGATTCTCTCCTCAAGAAGGTAGATTTGTTTTATATTTTGTATGAAGACCATTTATAGATAGACTATTTATATTTCTGTGAGACTAAAGATAAACTGACACAAAAATGTGTCAAGCTATATAGAAATTTAGAATATTGTTTAATTATAAAAACTGTGGATCTATCAACTCAGTTGTTGGATTAAATTTGTCGGCAGGTTGATTTGCTATTCTTTTTCTTGTTATGTATTAAGAAAATATATTGTAAAAATCAATAAACTACAAGTATGGATTTTAAAATTAGATCTTCACATTAAATTCCTTTGTCTAATTTATCAATTTGTCCAATAGTCGGGGTAAGTCTGTCAACATATATATATTTTCAATCTGTTTATTAGATGAAATATTTGTTTCTTGGTTAGTTTAGGAATACGATTTCTGAAAAGTACAGAAATCGTATTCATAATTAGATGAATGGAATTGAAATAGGATTCTTACTTCAAAAAGAAAATATTTTTCGTATTTTGAGTTAAGCCTATTTATAGAAAGATTATATGTCAATATTTCAGTGTGAGTGGGGATAAATTGATTCATAAAAGATTCAAGCTATATAAAATTTTCTAATACAGTTTCATTATTAGAACTATTGATTTGTCTGCTCAATTTTGGACTAATTCTGGCTGCAAGTTGATTATATGTCACTTTTTTTGTTACGAATTAGAAAAGTGTAATACAAAAACTAAGAAAATACGTTTATAGATTTTAATATCGAATCTTTATATTGATTAAATGTGTCTCAATCCGGAAAGTATAATGTCTATCCTTTTATTAGTTCGTGAATACTGCAGTCTAAAAACACGCTGGAAATAACAAATGAGTTTTGATATGTACTTTTGATACCAAAATTGTAATTATAACAAAACTATTTAGATCTCAAAACATACAAATGAAAAGTCTAAAATGTTTTCTTTTTTCTTGCACTACTATAACTGTCACTAATTATAAAATAAGCCTAAAAGAAAAACTATATTAGAAGACACTTTAACTTATCTATGCAAATGTTTTTCCCATCAATGATTCTTTTAAAGTATGAATTAAAATGCAATGGAAACTAGAGTCGCCACATGCAAATACCACAATTTAAGAAAGGTGGGATTTAAAATAAAAAATACACAATAAAAATGACTAGGAAGCAAACCTATTCTCTTTTTATATCTTCATATAATAATATCGCAAACTGATCATTTAAACTGTACAACCATAAATGTTTTATGTAAAATAGAACTCATTAGAATATATTGGAAATTTTAATTCAGAAATTAGTTCTTAATAACTAAATTTCATTGGTCGCATATTTTAAAAATTTACGAAATGAATGCAATTGTGTAATTTTCTGTTTATCAAATTGTTTTTAGGTTTTAATGATATAAATTAGCAATATAAGAGAAAACGAAACCAATTACGGAAACTGAACCAAAAACTATTTCGGATTCGAACAAGACTAAATATAAATGTTAGTATGATTGAAACAATTATTGCATAGGAATCCAAATTAATAAAGAATCCGGTCTGAAGACTTTCTCAAGGGTCACCCTCAGACAGGGATTCAAACCAGGGATTTTTTCTGTGAAGGGTCTGACTTTCGTCAAGAAATTGACCCCTCGTGACCCGAAAATCCCAGAATATTGAGGTTTTGGAGATAAATTAGTATCACACAAGAAAAGACATCAAATTTGAACAATGGTAAGTCAAAATCACAGCAACCCAAAAAACATGAAACCATAAAATCAAATTTGTCTAGAGTTCTTTTTGATGACGTTGTATATGACTGAACAAGGTAGGCGTTTTTAACATTTAACGCGGCAAAACTTTTCTAGTATCAGGATGTACAATTACAGATATAGGATTTATATATATATATATATATATATATATATATATAGTTGAATGAAAAAAATTATGAATATAACCTCTGATAGCTTTTATGAATATAACTTTTGATAGTACTACTTCTGATGTTTCATTGAGTTTCTATCATTCATTAAAAATAAAAAAATATTCTAAATCAGAGCTTAACTGTAGCATATAAAAAGTTGCCAGACAAATAAGATCTATGCTGCAATGAAGTTTAAACTTATTGTACAATAAAACCATAGCAGTGTTAATGGCTTTTATTTATCTCCATTAATTTGCAACTGATTGCATATTAGATTCGTTGTGGACATTTGAATCGTATTATAATGTATTTACAACATAGTTAACAATAGAAACTGACAATTGGATTATTAGTTGATTAATCATTTCATTAGATAAATACTAATTTGAAATTATTTTTAAATGTTATTAAATCTTACAGATATGCTGCTTCCCCTTAAATAGTTCAATACTCAGAAGGTGATTCAAATATCCTGATTTCTAATATCTTCCTGAGCATCATAACTGAAATCTAAGCTCTGTATATAACCAGAAAAGTTGAAAAAAGTTTTTTCCTCTTCTGACATTTGCGTCTTTGGAGGGGTAAGATCGATCTTCGGGAGTGGAGGTTTCCGGTTTGGAGACACTATCTCAACCAAAAGTCGTCGCGTAAATGGGTCTGGTGCACGTTAACAGCTTAACTGTTATGTCCGAGTACTATATGGGCATCGATTTATTGAATTTTGATACTTGTAAAAAAATAATAAGCCATTCACAATATAATTCAGAATTAAAATTATTTCGAATACATAGATAAGTCAATTCATAAATTCGATGCTCATTTGAATCAAAATGAGAAAATATTTCCAAAATGAAAGGTGCGCTTTTGTTAAACAGTAAAGAAAATAAAAAAGTTAAGGGGTTAAATGCGTCCGAGTTAAATATTCTTCCTCTGGTGTAGTGCGGATATTTGAAGAGGGAGTCCAGCTCAGGTGACTGACTAAAAGTTACTAGTAATTTGACGGGAGTTCAAAATTAAGATATCCGTCTCAGAATATAACTAATGTTGCTTGAAAACGGAACTTTAATTATGCCAAACCAAACTTTTTGAATATTGAATGCCTGATTAAAGGACAACACGTTGAATATAATAGTTTCATTGAATTGAAGTCATTTCTGGGATTAAATTTCGAATTTAGCGAATATATGAAACAAGAGCCTATGAAATTTCGTTTTTAAATCATTTTTACAGTCATTATTATATTTTGCTACGATGTGAAAAACCGAATCTGCTGTGGAAGATCCCTTTTTCTATCAAGACTTCTGACTATTGAGCAATAAATATTGTCAATAGTGAGATTGGAAATGAAATGCTGTTGCCATATCATAATTTGTTATTAAAAAAATGCAATGAATTTATACTCCAACAAGAGAGAAAAATAGCCATTATAAAGGAAAATGATTGCAGAGAGATTGGGAATAAATAACCAGAAATAAGAAACAATACTTGAACTGAGAACGTTAGAAACAAGTTCTGTACTTTTATTTGTAAAAAATATGTGATTCAAAGGAGAAGGAAACAATTTGATAGACAACAAATTATTTCAAATATATGATCAAAAATTTTCATTACTTTTTCAACATCCTTCAAATTGCAATGATCTATTAAGAAGATATTGGAATCAGAAATTAGTTATCATTCATCTAAAAAGAAGCGTAGTTATGAGATAAGAACAAGTCTGTATTATGAATTATTTTTTTCAAAACCAAAGATATTTGTTTTTCACATTTGACCAAGATTACACTATTAACAAATTGCAAATTTATCCTTGTAAATGAAGAAGAAACAAAGAAATGGACAAGATGAATTAAAGTCAACTTTACAAAGAATTAGACATTAGTATGGATATTACATTGCAGTTGAAGAATTAAATTTCTGATGACTACGTAAAAATGCAAAGTAATTCAGATAAGCCTTCAAAACTTAATAATAAGAAGACGTAGAATGTTTTTTGGAGATTTTTAATGAATTTTATAAATAATAATGCACCTATGCTAGTCTTTTCTTTGCTGAATTTGGCTGAGTGATTTCGTTACTTCAATTCTAACAGCTGAACTAACAATGCTAAGATGTAAAGAGAAAAAAAAATATTAAATTAATAACTTCAGTATTCGTTTAGCAATTTTGAATGAAATAAAATTTAGAAACCCAGCAATAGTAATTTTATGTTTAATGAGTTCTGTAACGAATTGTACCAAACAAATATAATCTTTCCAAATATAGTTCTTAAGCCAGTGAAAATTCAGTTGGATAATCAATTAAAAGTATGTAGATAATATTTTAAATAAATCCGATAAGGCATCCGGTACAATGAATTGAAAAAATGGTATAAAAGATCATTTATCTTTTTAGTCATTACTAATCGAAATCATAATCGATAACATAAAATTGTCTATCTAAGGAAACACTGACTTTAAATTTTAAATCTGATTTTCAAAAAATAATTATCAATAAAAATAATTTTAATAAAATGCATTTTCCAAGACGAATCAGTTAATAATCAATTAACAATGAAAATAATTTTAACATAAGTTATTTTTAACAAAGCACATTTTCCATTGAGAATCCGTTAAAATTTCTATTTCACTTTGAATTATCTTAAAGTTTAAAGAACTCCTATTAATAATGTTTAAATCTGACATTATTAAATTTAAAGCAGCTTAAAAACTAACTTTCAAGGGACAAAAATATTATTTATTTACTATCAATTTTTATACAAAAAATGCTTATTTCATTACTGAATTAAAATTTAAAAGAAAAATGTTTTAAAAGTGTAGAAAAGTTAATTTAAATAATTCTGCGATGTAAATCTTCTTTTGTTTTACAATTTTATAGCTTTTAAATATAAGTAATAAAAATATCATATTTATTACATGATAAAGGAAGATCTTATAACCTTTCCTCTAAATATTCCTTTCTAATTTTTTTATTCACGAATGAAAGTCACCGAAAAATTTGAAATATTGAAATTTATATTGATTTGTTTTAAAAATTTAATGTAAAAAATTAAATGACAAGAATTCTCACAAACAGAAAATTTAAATAAGTAACCAGAGCATTATTAAATTAATTTACTTCTTTAAATTTTGTATGTAATTTAACTAACATATACCTTTACTATTCTGTAGGCGCAACGTGGCCGAGAAGACCTCCTTTGCAAGGATTAGGTTCTGCTTTAGGAAGAAAGCGTCCACGCAATAGAATGCTAAATTTTAGAAATGATAGAAGAGGTTCACAAAATAAGAAAGAAAAACCAAATACTTTTTCAGAAATTGAAAATGATCCAATGTATAACGATAACCAAAATCAAAATGAAAAAACAATGAAACAAATATCTCCTAATGCAAACGAAGGGGAAACAATTTCTGAACCTAATCAGACTTCCGTTCAAACACCATCTTCCTCTAATGAGGGTTCTACTGAACAAGATGATCCTTCACAAACCATTCATCCAGGTTTTCAAAACAGAAAAAAGCAAAACTTTCGTATGCCAATAAACCATTTCCAACCTTACAGGAAACGAAAACAATCCTTTAACAGACAAATGCCACGACCTGTAAATGACAATTTACCTCATTCAAGACGGGAAAATTTCTTATCACAAAATCCTTCAAAGCAAACACCATTCAAAGAAACAAGTGAAACCCCAGATTATAATTTTCCTTATGATGACATGCCGGATTATCTCCCAATTCTTGATTCTTCTACTGAAAGCGCAGAAGAATCGGCCGTCTCACAAACAGCTGAAAGAGTGAAAAATGACCCTGTCAGTAATGATGAAATGAATTCATTTGACACAGGGTTCAATTCATTTAAATCCATTGATAACAATGATTATACTTCTGAAACCTTACAATCTGTTTCTTCTAAGTATTCTTCTGAAGAACAAGTATCCATTCTAAAACGAAAAAATAATTTGAGAAATAGACAAATAAATTCTAAACATAGAACACATCCTAGTCGAAATCGTGGCTTAAATAAACAACCAACTTCCCAGCAAGAATTTGAGAACTTAGATGCAAATAGAGAATATGACATTCAGTCAGAGGAAAATTATAGAAATTATTATACAACAGTTCTCCAGGCAGATAATGATCCTTCTTTTTTGAATTCTTTTTCTGAAAACACAGAGGAATCGGTCACCTCACTAATAGGTAAAAACTTGAAAAATGGTCCTGTCAATAATAATGAAATGAGTTCATTTAACACCGGGTTCAATTCATTTAAATCCGTTGATAGTAACGATTATACTTCTGAAACACCACAGTCTGTTTCTTCTAAATATTCTTCTGAACAACAAGTATCCATTCTAAAGCGAAAAAATAATTTGCGAAATAGACAAAGAAATGTTAAAGATAGAACACGTCCCGGTCGAAATCATGGTTTAAATAAGCAATTAACTTCCCAGCAAGATTATCTAAGCTTAGATACAATTAGAGAAGATGATATTCCATCAGATGAAAACTACAGAAATTATTACACAACATTATTCCCGGCAGATAACGAGCCTTCTTCTCTGGATTATTTTACTGAAAACACAGATGAATTTGCCTCCTCACAAACAGAAGAAAAAGGGGGAAATGACCCTGTACCAAGTAATAAAATGGAATCCCTTGACAACTGGTTTAATTCATTTAAATCTAATGTTGACAGCGACCATACTTCTGAAACCTCAGAATCTGTTTCTTCTGAGTATTCTACTGAACAAAAAACGTCCATTCTAAAACGAAAAACTAATTTGCGAAATAGACAGAGAAGTTCTAAACATAGACTTCATCCCAATAGAAAGCAAGATTTAAATAAGCATCTAAATTCACAGCAAGAATCTTTGGAATTGGATACAGATGGAATAGAGGATAATACATCTGCTAAAAATTATAGAAATCATTACACAACATTACTGCAGGAAGATAATGATCCTTCTTCTACAGAACAATATCCGCTACAAAATATTTTCCATATACAAACAACAGATTCTTCGACCGAAGTTGAAAATGAAGAAGTCTCACAAATTTCTGATATATCAACAAATCATCCTGATAATGAAAATGGAATATCTAATCAAGAAAAGATTTCTGCAAATGAAAACGGAAATTCTTGGATGAGTCTATTTGATAACTGGGTAAATTCTTTTAAATCCTTATTTAATAAAAATCATACTTCTAAAACCTCACATTCTGTTTCTCCAGAGCACTCTACTGAACAACAAACTTCTATTATGAAATTAAAAAAGGATTTGTCTCACAAAAAAAGAAACTCTAAACATAGGCCACATTTTCGTAAAAACAAAAGTAAGAAGCGAATTCCTCAGCAAGGTTTTTCAGACTTGGATGCAAATGAAAAAGATACTTTTCCTTCTGTTGAAGAATCGGATTTTATTCAACAAAAGCACAGGTTCACTACTATAGCTGAAGATTATGAAGTTGAATTTACAACAATTCCTCTACAAGAGTTTTCAGACTTGGACACAAATGAAGAAGATATATTTCCTTCTGTTGAAGGAACTAATTTTATTCAGCAAGAGCAAAAATTAAATACTTTGACTCAAGATTATGGCGGTGAATACACAACAATTGGTCAGGTTGAAGAAGAATTTTCAACCTTTACTGACACTTCATCTGAAAAGACTTATTATGGCAGACCTCGACGTCCACATACTTTTAAAAGACGCCGAAAACATCCTTCTGACGAAACAGTTCATGAGACTGGTTCTAGTGCCACAGTTGAATATGATGATTATGATTTTACATTTCAAGAAACGGAAAGTTCGTTTTCTGTTCCTACTTATTCATCTTCAAAACAAAATTTGCTTCAAAATCAAATTCAATCTGAAAGGAATAATACCGAATTTCAGAATTCTATGGAAAATTTAGAGGAAAAAGCTCTCAGTAGCACTAACAGTGGCACAAACGATGACAATTTAGAACAAGAGTTTTCAAAGCAGCAACAGGATCAAAATAATCCTGCTACTGATATTTCTTCTACTGATGTTCATTATAATAGTCCAACAGAATTTTCATTTGACTCGAAAGAAGCAAGTCAATTTCGCAGTGATGAACTTTATTCCAAAAACGCTGCTAATCCAAAAAATAAAACATCCAATGACGAAATGTCGGCAAGAGGTGAGACTAATGTGACAAATGATTCATCCGAAATGCTCTTTACTGAAGACAGGGAAAACTGGCAAAAAGAATACCGAAGACAAATAAAACATCGTAAGTACCATCTAAAGAAAAGCGAAAAACCTGAAAGAACTAGAAACTTTCCTTGGGACTACGTAACAATACCGGATGATTTTTTCGAAGACTTTATTGAGTCTTTGAAAGACAATTCTAGCAATAAAGAGATAAATACAGAAATTACAAATTATGATATAATTTTCCAAAATGATGATATGCCTGATAATTTTCCAATGAACGATCCAACAATTCCTGACGACTTTTTTAATGACTTCTTATCAGGTCTGATCGATACGTCGACAAACAGTGAAATGACAACGGAATCACTAAATTCTGATTCAACCTCAGACACATGGCCATCAAATTATAATATAGTGGATGATTATCAAGAAAATATACGTACGGATAATATCAGAGGTAATTACTGTACATTTTAAATTCTTTTCATTAAAAATTTTTAATCAAAAATTACGACGACTGTTTTTTGACATTTTTTTTTCATTATTTAAATAATATTATTCGTTCCTTGATTATTGAAATTAGAGTTTAACAACTTTCATCCATATGGAGCAGAAAACGAAGAGACATTCCAACCTCCCACCTGAAACATCGAATCATTATAATATCTCAAGTTTGATTCGTGAATCGTATTTATTTTTGAAATTCCTTCTTAATTATATAGTTGTAATGAATCCCATTCAAAAAATTAATTAACTTAAATAATAAAAAAATAAATTTTAAAGTATTTTTGACTTATTACATTATGCGGAAATGATAACATCACTGAAAAACTTTTATTATAATTTAAATAATATAAAAATATCTCGTATAATAATATATCCTGTGTTACATAGAAAATTGTCAAAATTTTGATATTATTTTAATTAAAATTCAAATTACAGTTTGGAAAAGCTATTTCTCTGTGAGTACCAACTAATTAAAAGACAATTACCTTCAATAATTGTCTTAGCTGTTGTGAAGCTTATTGAACTGTTTTGCTTTTTGCGCTACATACATAAATGTTCTAGGACTTGTAAAGCTTTTTGAACAATTCTCCTTTCTATGCAACTCGCAGGCACTACGCTAACTCGTATACATTACAAAGTTAAAATCTGTCATTCAGTTAAAACAAGATTTCATTAATAAAATTATCTCAATGAAAAAATATTTATTAATAAATTATAAGTTTTAATCAATAATTTTTTTCAATACACAGAATTTATCAGTACAGTAACAATAATCATTGAACATAGACAATAATTCAAATTTCTTTCATGGCCTGGATCTTGAAATCAAAGCGAAATTTAGTCACGCGACTTTTTAAATTTACTTTTTCAAATAATCGTTCTCTTGTAATTTTTCGAAAGAGATTTTTTCATATTACCTTATTATATTCTAATACTTTTTTAAAAAAAGAAGTAACACCCATGATCTTGAAATTTAACTTTCCATATTGTCCCTTGAAACGTATTCTCCATCTTGAAAGTAAGTAAATAGTTTTATGCTCAGACGCTTTTTGAATATATAATTCATTATAACGGGGTTTAACCAAGTAAATAAAAAATAAATTAGAATCAAAACATCGAAATAAAAGTAGATCCTTCATATTAAAGTTAAATTTTTGTAATGATAAAATATTTTTGATCAGTTCAATGATTGAACAGTTAGTTTTTCATCAAGTAGATTTAGTTCGGAGATTAACTGTTCTAAAATTTCTTTTAGCTCATATTTTTAAAATATTAGCGTATGATTTGATTTCCATACAAATTAAGCTATAGTTAATTATTTCAGTATAAATCTTTAAATATTCTATGAAAATTCTTTATATTTTTAATGCAAATTTAACCTATAAAGATGCCGATGAAAACATTAATTGGTAAACTCAGATTCAAATTATTTTATTTCTTCAATCAGCAAATACTGTCCAAAAAAATATTTGAAAATCAAATTATAAGGAAAAATGTGAGAAAGAAAAGTTGATTTATTTTGTGAAATCATTTTCATTTCAAAAGAAATTGCTCCTTCATAACATTTTTGGAAATATTGTCTACCAATAATGAAGTCATCTGATACATATAGAATAAATATAAAGTTACATCAAAACTGTACTGTTTAATTGTGTTCAGTTCATTTTATTTCACTAAAAAAGCGATTACAAATTTATTTAAAAGCTCATTTTTATTAATATAATGTTTTGAATATGTTGAATGATTATTTCTTATAAAACCGCACTAAAACACAATCACGACATTGTCTATTAATTGAATTTCCTTAATTAATATCTTGAATTGAGATGAAGTGCTAATAGTGTTTGGAATCCTGCAAGAGTTTTTAATATATCTGTCTCCTACAGTATATTATTTCTGTTTTATTTCTTATAATGCATAAAATTAAAAGAAAGTATTGAATAAGTGACATATTTCTTTAAGTTGATTGCAAAAGTTCATGATGGTTTCCTTTCTAGCTGCTGATCATGAAGAAATGGGCCTTGATTCTTCTTCAGAGACCGGAGAAATAAAAAAAGATGCATCAACTACAATAACTAGAACTTCAAGTACAACTAGCTTATTAGCAACTATAACTCCATCCAGCCCTTTTGCTTCACATCCAACAGAAATTAATTCATTTCCAATTATAGCATCTGAAACTCTAACTAAAATTGTTGAAAATCCTACCACAATAACCGAAAATCCTACTTCCACCTCTAAAGTTACTTCAACTGCTATTGAAACTCCGACTACAATATCACCTACAACTACGGAAATTCCAACAACAACCAATGAAGTTTTTACTACAACTACTGAAATTATTTCCACATCTACTGAAGTTCTTACCACAGCCACAGCAATTCCTGCCACAACAACTACTCAAACTCCTACTACAACCACTAAAATCCTTACCACAACCGCAGCAGTACCCACAATAACAAATGAAATTCCTACTACAGCTACTGGAAAGGCAACCACAATCATTGAGAGTCCTACTACAGCTACGGAAAAAGCAACCACAATCACTGAAATTCCTACTACAGTTACTGAAAAGGCAACCACTGTCACTGAAATTCCTACTACAGCTACTGAAAAGGCAACCCCAGTCACTGAAATTCCAACTACATCTACTGAAATTCCATCTACATCTACTGAAATTCCAATTATATCTACTGAAATTCCATCTACATCTACTGAAATTCCATCTACATCTACTGAAATTCCAATTACATCTACTGAAATTCCAACTACATCTACTGAAATTCCAACTACATCTACTGAAATCCCTATCACAACCACTGAATCACCTACAATAACCGCAGTATTACCCACAACACTAACAGAAATCCCCAGTACACGTACTAAAAAGCCAATTACCATCACTAACATTCCTGTAACAACTATTGAAATCCCTATCACAACTACAGCAGTTCCTACCACATCAACTACTCAAACTCCTATTACAACCACTGAAATCCCTACAAAAACCATTGAAATCCCTACAAGAACCACTGAAATTCCTATTATAATTACTGAAATACCAGCCACAACCACTGAAAATCCTACTACAGTTAATGAAATACCATCAACAACCACTGAAATTCCTACTACAGTTACTGAAATAGCAGCCACAACCACTGGAATGTCTACTACTGTTACTGAAATACAAGCCACAACCAATGAACTTCCTATTACATCCACTGAAGTCCTCATCACAACCGGAGAAATTTTTAAAATTACTCAGACACCTACAGCTGCAGCGACACCCACAACAGCTGCCGAAGTTCCTATTACAACTGTTGAAGTCTCAACTACAACTATTCAAACTCCTATTACAACCACTAAAACCATAACAGCAATACCCACAGCAATTGAAATTTCCAGTCGAACTACTGAAATACCAACTACAGAGAAGGAAATTCCTGCGACATCTACTGCAATCCCAACTTCAGCCAGTGAAATTCCTACGACAACTACGGAAATCCCAACTACAACCAGTAAAATTCCTACAACTACAGAAAACGCTATCACAACAGCTGTACCTGCAACCACTAAAATTCCTATCACAGCCACTGAAGTCTCTTCTATAGCCACTGCAATTCTTACACCAACTAATCAAAATCCTACCACAACAACCACCCAAAATCCTTCCACGACAACCACCCAAAATCCTACCACGACAACTACCCAAAATCCTACGACAACTTCTGAAATTGATATCACAACAACTACTAATCCCACAACAACCCCCGGAATATCTATAACTTCCACCGAAATTCCTATTACAACCACAAAAAACCCTATTAAAACAACAGAATTTCCATCAACAACCACTGAAATTCCTACCACGCCAAAAGATATTTTAACAAAGAGCACTGATTTTCAATCCATGACAACCGAAAGTCCAACTGTAACTACTAAAATGCCAATAACTACAACTACAGTGTCTCAAACAGCGACAACTTCTAAAATCTCAACAGAAACAACCACAGAAGCTTCGTCTACCACAAACATTGAAATTTCATTTTCCACAGGAACCGATATTCCAAATTTGACTAAATCATTTGTTGATAAGGAATTGCCCGAAGTCTCCTCGGAAGCAGAAAATACAGAGATTACATCAGTGAATGCAGATAAAAACTTCCCAATTTCCACAGAAACACCAAAATCTGATTCAGAAGAGACAGAGAATAAAACAAAAATATCAGAGGCCATTACATCATCGATAATGTCTCTGACTGAAGTAAATACGGAACCATCTACAATATCGACCGTTACAAATATTACATCCAATGAATCAAGCAATAACACAACTAAAGATTTCACTACAAATTCAGAAGTTTCTTCGCTTTCCACATCTGAAAATACTTCTGAAGAAAATGGATATAGCATGGACGAACTAACAAGTGAAGAGTCACTGGGTAAGTAAATTACATGTATTTAGTAAGTCGAAATAACTAATCACAATAATCTTTACAACTAATCTCAATAATATATTTTATATAAATTACCTTGTATCTATAAATGATTTCATGATATAAATGCTTCCATTATAATAAACGTAAGAACTTAAATTAGTCTTTAGGCATGATGTTGGAGATTGCAACAATTTTTTCAAAAGAAATGCTGATTTTTTTATTTATCAAAAAATGCATTTTCATGATTTCGCGATTTAGTCTTCACAAATTTTTTTCATGCTGCCTGCTATTGAACTATTGAGAATTTTCATTCCATTCCACTTGAATTATCTACATTATCTGGTGTATCTTTTTTTATTTAATGCACCATCAATAATTTCCTGTAGTTGTTGACTTTTTCACTTATTATTTTGTTAGTGGGTGCACAACACTGGTAACACAAAAACACCAAAATAAAAAATTTGTAAAAACACAAAGGGCCAATATTATCAAAGTGAGGTGCAGTTGAATATGTGATGAAGCACAAAACTGTGTTCTATAGGAAAATGAAAAACAAAATTGACCAGTTGAGGGCAACTAATAGTTATTCAACTATTAATTCATTTTTTAATTGAAGCTCAATTAAGAAAAACCTCCATAAGTTGTTGTCCTTGGAACAAATTTGCTCTGTTTCTTCATCCTTATAGTAATTAATTTATATTTCAATTGATAATTATAAACGTAAGGAAATGTAAAAAAGATTTAGAATGGGAAGGGCGTAATAACATGAAAATATAAATTTACTCATTCTTTCATTTATATCTTTAAATTCTATTTCAAGAAACTAATCCAAATCATTTCTCATTCTATAAACGTAAATTTCAGCTTAAATTTTATTTATTTTCTATTGCTTTCATCTCTTCATCCAGTTATCAGTGTAAAATATATCCTATAACTGCACTCATAACTTTGCATCATTGTCAAATGAAAAGCATACTAAAAGCTTTGGCATCTCTTGTTCCTCATTTTCACTGCGCCTTAAACAAAATTTGACATACGATCAAAGATGATAAGGAGCAACCAATCAACAATTGAGGCAAGACATAAGAGAAATTAGACAGGAATTAGCGATTATCTCTTCACGAAATCGAGGTCTACCTAGAAGATATCTGGTCTTGAAGAATCAGATAGAAAAGATTCAAATATATATCTATATAACTTACTGTTTGGTTGTTAAAAATCACACTCACGGATCTGCTTCATTAAAAATAACTCTAAAAAATAGGATCAAATTACAGAAGTTAAAAAAAAATCACTCTATTTTATATTTTCTTAACATATTAAAAGATCTTTCTGCGTCCTGACCTAGGGGTAGCACGTAATATGGGCTTCCCTGGTTCAAGCAAGGTTGCTCTGTACCCTGTATTCTATCTGTGCGGTGTTTGAAAGAGCCTTATCTGTCAAATTGATTTGTGCAAGCGAATGTGTGAGTGTCATCTTCATGTGAGTTAGAAATCAGACTTCTGCCCTCGAGTGCTCAAGGGTACTTACCCTCAGAAGCTACTGCACTCTCTTTCCATTGTAATGCAGACGCGACATTATCATCATATTAAAATATCTATACATTTTAGAAGAAATATCATTTTTAAAACAATTTCTACTGAAGTGTAACACATCCATATGAATTCAATTCTTTCTTCGTTCATTGTTATTAATTGCCATTAAATAAGAGAATTTTCATTTCACAAAAATTCGTCATTTGAACTTTCTTCAGCGTTGATCTGGTTTTTATTCTGTGATTTTTGAAAAAATTTCGATTGATTCAGAATACTATTTATCACTTCAGCTTAAGTGACTTTACACTTGTATCATTGTGTGATTGTAATCGTAATGTTTTCTTTGAAATGTTCATCTTAATTTCGTTTTTAACATAAATTAAGATCTGAACTGCAATTATCATATTCCTGATCTCAAGCCCTAAAATGCTTGTTCCAAGTATTCTTATTGAATTCAGTATTATTCAAGTAAAGTTAGATACTTGAATGAGGAACATTTTGCTTTTAGAATCTCTTACCAACTGAAAAAGTTCAACTTTTTTTTCTTAGTTCTCAAACACTTTCAGAGTGTAACTGTATTGTAAATGCCATTCTGTGTAAAGGTTTTTCTTGACTCAAGATTTCTTTTTGCATACAACATGATTCTAAAACAGCAAGACGTGCAAAAACCTTTCGAATTCATGTAGAGTGCTATTGAATTTTAGAATGTCATATTGTGATGTTTTTCTTGATTCTCGAACCACATTACAAAGAAAGTACTGCATATAAGTTCTATGTTTTTCACTGGTTACTTTTGACATTATCTATATATTAGCTAAAGATGCTATGAGGTCTTTAATTCTAAACGCTTTATATTGCAGTTTTAAATTATTCTTCAAAAACTCTGCTCTTTTGTATTCCAAAATCGTATTTATTCCCATGAAAAGAGGAATAATAGTAATAATATGGTAGTAAATATTATTATTATTATTAACAATAATAACGAAATGATTATGAATAATAATAGCGTATATGGAAATAATTATAATAATGAGGTTTAAAAATGTTTTTAAAAGGAAAAAGGATTTAAAATATAAAAATTTTAAATACTAAATGTTTTCTTTAATTCTAGATCATATTGCTTTTAATTTTCTATTCTAATCATTATTTTATTTTTTCAATGAATGTGTTCAAAAATTTTACATCGCGAAATTTTCTTTTTTATAATGCATTCAGTATCAACGATGTTTTATTGCTTTCTAACTAGTATAAATATTTTCAGGTAACTATCCTACTGATAATAGTGCAGCGACGGAAGGATTTTACACCAGTCCACTGAACAATTACACAACAATTGAACCTCCACCAGGTTAGATCCTATATATAAATATATATAAATGAATATTTGTAAGTGAAGCTGGAAGCAAAGCGTTATCGCTATCGAAGAAGTTACAAACAGTTTATAATCATGATCAATTTACATTATTTCAATAAAGAATTAAATTATTAAGAAATTTTTGCTATTTGTATGTAGATTGCTGAAAATTGTGCAAAATGCTTTAAGGTGAAGAAAAATATGCTATATTCTGTTTTAAGTGAGCAAAAAATAAATGTAAAACTTTTTTTTATTTTAAACAAAATTGTACTCAATCTCTCAAAGATTTCCTATTTTTGATTTCTATTCAATCAAATTTGATGAGTTCTACTTTTTACAAATGAAATAAATATTTTAGCAGTAGTTTTTCATTTAGCAACAGAGAATAGTATAAATATGTTAGCTAGATTTTTTCAGCAATAAATGAAGACAGGAACATGCAAACAACGAAGACGCATATGTAAACGACGAATTCCAAGAAAATATAACTCTAATTAATTCGAATAATATAATTATTTGAAAAGTATATAATACAGAATGATAACTTTTTTTCACTTCATCATTTTGCAAAGCAATTAGTGATTTTACATAGTTGTAATCTAAAAATTAAGACAAGGAAAGATTTTATTCAGAATTTTCCTTTAAATTTACGTCTTTTTACAAAAGACTTTTGGTAGTTTGTCTATCTGTACTTTCAGAAATATGTTAGCATGATAACTCAAAAATGCAATGTTTTAATGACTGCAAGTGTAATTTTGTGTCAAACATTTTTTTAATCTATTGAGAAAAACACAAATTCTATTTTTAGATCCTCTTATAGTATGTCAGGAATTAATCACCAAATACTTCACCAAGGATGACTAAATTCAGGAAAACTGTAAATTCACACCAAAAGTCATATTCCGTTCTACTGTATGCCAATGCCAAATGAAGCGCTCTCTGGCTTAAGAATAGTATAGAGTATGCCTTAAAGTGTTGGGGGTCTACTTCTGTTGGCTTACTTAACTCTTTTGTTTGTGCAAGTATAAAAGAAAACATTTGAATAGAGTTGACAAGAGTAAAAAAAAGGCTAGAAATTGTTTATCTTTTTCTCTAGAACAAAATGAAATTCCTTTTATTTTTTTAACTAGGAGTCAACTGTAACGAAAACGAGAGCTATTATGCTTGTGTACCTATGTGCCAGCACACTTGCTTCAACTACGACAGTGACACTCCCTGTCCCAATTTCTGTCTACCTGGATGTGGATGCAAAAAAGGGCTCCTTATTGACGAAAAGAGCAGATGTGTTGCTCCAGAAGATTGCTTTGAATGTAAGAATAAGTGCCATTTAAATAAAATCCGAATTGCCTTCTTTACGGAACATAAATTTGAATCTGTGGAATTTTAAATAGTTAGTTTTCTCAAATAAGAAAGATACATAAAATTGTTATAATAATCATAAAAAAATGGCTTAAAGATTCGAATAAATCTTCTTCTTTTTTAATGCAATATTCGGACAGAAAAACAATTATAATTATATTCGAGCTCTTGAATCTGTATAAATAGGAATTCTGAACTCCAAAAAGCTTCATAAATGGATGAAATTTGGCATGTCGTTCCTAACATATAAAAAGCAGATCTGCATAAATTTGTAGACCCAATTCTTCATTGCTTGAAAGTGCTTTCTTACTGATGAAATTCAATTTTCATCCTGTGTGCTTTTATTTTCAATAACTTTTGAATTTTTATGCTGAACGTCTTAAGAAGTTTCTGGACTCTTACATTAATTAATGAGAAATAATTAATTACCCCTTAAAAGGTTTCAAATGAACGAAATTTTAAAGTCTCATCGTTTGATGCATTAACGTACAGACTGTCAAGTGTTTCCACTCTAGAATCTGATAAATAATAATGAGCAGTATAAAAAAGATTTTTAAGTTTCTGTATTGATACTAGCAACTGTAAATGATTAAAATTTAATTTTAGGGATTAAGAAAAGACAAGTTAAGAGACTCTTAATTTAAGAGATTAAGAAAATACAAAAGATTTATTGCTTTCATATATTTAAGGCTTCTTTAATTTAATACTTGATTTAAAAGCTTGCTGAGATTCTTAACCTTTTGAACTTGGAAAAGTAATTTAATGCAAAATTATTCATTTTATACTAAGGTTTGTTCATTGCTCTGAAAAATAAATATATATAATTAAGTTAAATCGTATTTCGTTGAAAATTTTTTTTCATGGATCTGTTTACCATTCTGAAGGCGTTTTTTAACAATCAAAATTGAAAAATAAATAAAACATCAAAATGTTGCACCGTCTTGAATGATAAGTGAAAGGCACCAATCCAGTGCAAAGGGTTAGGATCAGCTGCTATTAAAAACCGAATTGCATCATTAATTAATTCAGATAATACTAATTTTAATACTTGCACAAAACAAATTAAACTTAGAGGAAAATTTAATTTTTTTGCATGTAGATAGTGATGAACAGATTTTAAAATACGTTTTGATAATTATGAAAATATTAAAGTTGTTGCATGAGTTCTATAGTTAAAATTGTAATAATTATCATCAAAAAACAATGTCCATTGAGAAAAACAAAAATTTCGCATCAAATTTTCAACTCCAGTTTTAAATATCCTTCTCTTAAGCAAATTTTTGAAAATTATGAGTATCACAATAATAGTATTCTTTCCTTGTACGTATTTTTCTATAATTTTTAATATGATAGCATTTATAGATATTCATACTATTAAGCTTTTGTACTTCGAAAAATAATTCGATGGATAATTA
>JAPMOQ010045390.1:2517667-2556831 GCA_026543055.1 Argiope trifasciata
ATTTTTAATTGCATATCTTTATTGCAATCTTGTTTTTTATCGTCTTTTTTATTTTAATTAATGCTGTAAGAAATCTCATCATTTAGATTGAGAGTTTCTGCTATCAAAAAATCTTCAAAATAATGGACAACTTAAAAGTTTAAACATATTCCTTTATAAAAACATCTTAAGCACGGGTCTACTTTCAGTAACTTGTGGCCTCGATGAAGAATGGTATGACTGCAAACCCAAGTGTCACAATACTTGTCCGAATTTCGCAAGAGCGGAGGCTTGCGTGGATCATCCAGACGACTGCGAACCAGGCTGTTATTGCAGGGACGGTCTCATAATGGATGTCGATGGGAAGTGTGTAGATCCAGAAGACTGCCAAGAACGTAAGTGCCTATCTAGTTAAAGCATTCACTACAAGGTACATTGGATATTGCACATATTCGCACCTGTGGCGGTGTTTTTATTGTTGCGTCACGCCAATGTGGAGATTGAATTCCGTCAAGGATCGACTCGCTACCTTATGTTTTGCAGGCTCGTAACATATCACTAGACACTAGTGATAACCACTTAATGGCTGTTACTGACTTATTAATATACCACCACAATACCCCAGCACCAGTGAGTCTGCGAAGAGACGAACGATTTTTTAGTACCAAGCGTTATGGTAAGCGTGAGTGAGTTGGCAAAGTGAGTAACACCAAGCGTTATGGCAAGAGAAGAACGTGTTCATTGTCCAAGGTCACCAATGTGGCGAATTGTATTGTGGTGTCACTCCAAGGTGGAGATTGAATTCCGGCAAGGATCGAACTCGCGACCTTACGATTTGCAGCCGCGTAACATATCCGCTAAACAAAAGTAAACTCCAATGTTTAGTGGCTGTTGCTGGCTTATTAACATACCACAACACACCGATATTTCGGAAAGATTCGCTGCGCCGAAATCCTTGTACTTAAAAAAGTTAACTATTATTGTATGTATTCATTAATGTGGTATTTAAATGATGGCACGTTACATATAAAATTAAATAAATATTGACATATTTTCTACTGGTGTCATCCTAGGATGTTTTATTTCTTTATTCATAAAGAAAAAGAAAATTTTAAGGAAATCCTTAGCAAACGGTTTTATGTTATTCATTATTTTAAAATTCTTTATTAAAGCATCATAGTAATATTCAGCCTTCAGAAATTTCAGAGTATGTCATAAATAGCAAAATCAAGAAAAAAAGACGACAGTAATAAGAAAGAATAAGAATGCTTCAAAGCATCAAATGTAAAAATTTTAATCATCTGCGGAAAAAGTAAAATAGGATAAAGAATGAACGAAATTTAAATGTATATAACTATTGTTTGATAAGAACTAAATTAGAGTAATTTAAGAATAGAAATGTGAGGAACTATCTCTCCTGTTTATTAAATAAACATTGAAAAAAATCACCTGTTTTCAACTCTGAAAAATGACGAAAATTTTACTCTCACAGAGTAACATTTTCAAAATATTTCTAACCTTCTCAGATATATTCTTGTATTATTTTTATTTTTGACAACTAAATTTTGTATTGGTTAATAATATGTGGTCATTAAATTTCAGAATCAAATTATATTAAACAAAATTTTTTCATTTTGTTTGTGGGCTTCTGCAGTTTTCATTCTAAAATCTTTACATACATATTATAGACATAAATTGAGTCCGATGAGATCTTAAATGTCAAAGGGCTTATAATGAATTCGTAAGCCAACATTTAAAACATAAGAAAGAAAACATTCTGAAGGTACAACAACAAAATTTGTGAAAGTGGCTTGTAGAAGCCAGCTAAATATAATATTTTTTGATAGAAATGCATACTTAAAAAGTTTATAATATTAAATTCGCAGCACATAAGGGTAATATTAATTATTAATTAGAAAACAATGATATATTTTTGCCATTCCCAACGCGTTGTTTGGTGGCTATGAGACGCAAAATGCATCAAGTATTGACATTTGGCGAACGGGATTTATTCTTCATCTCTCATTTAGAATAGTATATACCAAGAAGGTCACACATCTCTGCCTACATTTTCAGTGATATAAAGAATGAAAAGGTCAACATTATGTTAGATACTCTTCTCCGACAAAAGTGATCGTAATGATTTTAGATGCCAAACGGCACAGAAAATATGCAGACCATGATTCATCTCAGGAGCATCACTGTGATAAAATGTTTCAACACTTCTGAAATTCTTGAAGATGAAAGTATTTTTCTGAATGCAGAAAATTGTTCCTTATTTTCTCAATATATATCATCACTATGAAATGTTCTGTCTATCAAGTAATTCTCCTCAGCATGCATCTATATTTATGGTAAATCGGACTCATGTTGTAAATGATTTGCTGGTGAAAGAAAATATCACTTGAATAGATTGGTTAGCCTTCGCCAATAATTTAAATTTTAATGAATGCCCATCGGTGCTTCGTAAGTATCCTTCCAGTATCATTTTATATATAAGGGTATGAATTTATATGAAGAAAATACCTTCTGAAAGCATTGAAAATCAATCTCAATACTAGGAAGATCTGTTTAATATTCTTTCTGAAATCAAATGACATTTTATGCAATTGTATTTCAATAAATAACTATTTTTAATCAGTACTCTCATTTTATAACAACTTGATTTTACGCAATCTTTAGATTCCCTATAATTTAAGTAACATGTTATGTTTTGCATCAAGAAGTGGTTTCCTGTAAAGTTACAGCATACATCTATCCAACCTTCAGTTTTGCAAGCAAATGAAAACTTCTACTTTTACTCTTTTCATTGTATTAATATATAATTCTGATTATATATTATTAATAAATTACTGATATTAAATGAAATGCGAATATTTTTATTATATTAATAATATGCTATTATATTATAGTGAACATAATATTCTTTAAAAAGAAAATAAAAAAGTGAATCAAAATTTTTGTAATCAGATAAATTTTTGCAATCAGATAAATTTTTTGCGTATTACCATATTTTAAGAGCATAATTTTTTATTTATGCATTGAATTGCTCATACTCCATAACTATATATTTCAACTTCTTCATTGAAAATCTTGCAGATACATAATTTGCAGCGAGATAACTCTACAATTTGTCTGAACCACTCAAGGATTTGCCTATTGTTAGTGAAATCTACCATTGTTTGAGTCGTTCAGTTTTGTTTTGTTTTTCTGTGAATTTTGCCATGAGGTCTGCTCTACTTTAACATTTTACCAACAATTTCTTTACGTTTCATTTTTAGTATGTTTTTATTTTTTTATTTACTTTAAATTTTTTTATTATATCGTTTAATCGTTTCCTTCTTTTCTATTTGCTTTCTTCCTCCTTTTTTTTTCTGCTCTCCCTTTTCTATAATTTTCCCTTTTTTTTTTTATTTATCTATGGTCTTTCCATCTGCCTCTTTTCTGTACCCATTATATGCTGCCTGGTGTCTGTTTTTTGTTTTTCATTTTGTAAAGCTTATTTTTTGCCAGCAAGAATGCAATTTTCATTAAAAGTAAATATTAATGAGCTCTTTACCAATTTAAGAGCTCCACTCACCCTATATTCATTAGTCTCAACAATTTTACCTAGCATGTGTATTGTTATAGCGGTATGCCAAGAAGAAGAAGAAGAAACTGACTGCATGGACCAGTGCAACACGTGTGAGATGGTATGTCACACTTGTAAGATGACAATGTGCCGCCAAGGATGTGATTGCAAGGATGGATATAAAAGAGATTTGAACGGAACATGCGTCCATGTTTCTGAGTGCCCACCCTGTGAGTACATTTTTCAAGCATTAGCAACTTCATATGATTTAGTATCGCAACATTGGTTTATATCAAGAGGAGTATAAAAATGTGTCCAATTTCTTTATCATATTTACGTGGAAAAATGAAATAAAAGCTTATTATACAGCCTTTTGATTCTCCCCAAAATTAGTAACTACAGTGTTCTGAAGCTCCTTTTTACTTTTGTCGCAACGCCACCACTTTGAAATGACACCGTTAAAAAATTTGGCAGTATTAAAGGTATTCCCATTTCTAGTTTTAATTATATAGGGTATTATTATAATTCATTCGTAAACGGAAATTAAAAATTATGTTAAAAAATAGTGATCAAAGGTCGTTAGGTTGCCATCCGTTTCGCTACAAACGTCCAAATTTTATTATTATTATTAACAAAGTGGAAATGCATGTCAATACGGAAAGAGAATGGTTTAAAGTTCATTTCGTACCTACTTAGAGGTTGGCTAAATTCTATTAGACTATTCAAGGTCTACTTGAATCGAATAATAACTTTAACAGTTAAATCACATTTCATTGCATGTAATGTTTCAAATAAAATGCCAAAAAAAATAGTCATTCGCCTGTTGTTGGGTTTATAGTCTTGCTACCATGTAAAATCAGAAATAATTATAAATTTACTCCCCGACAATATATTTACAAATCTAACCGATTCTTTGAAGCTAAAGTTACCAAACTAAAGTAAAATATGAAATGTATGAAAATTCATCTCTATAAGTTTTATAGAAGAATTTTCCAGTATGTTCATAACGCTATAATTTCAAGTGCTTTCTTGCATTTTAATCTAAGTTACAACTACATTAATATTTCAATTCATTATAAAATTCATAGGTGAATAATATGATGATATATTTTTTTTACATTATGAAAAAATATCAGAAATATTTTACTTTAGAAACTGTGCTCTAACCATTTGTTTCCAAAAATTATAAAATATTAAAATTACAAAAATTATCTCAGCTTATTAAATATATACTTCTTTGATGCATAAATTGTCTATTAACTCTTGAGAAACAATAAAATGTCTTTATTAGAATATTTAAATTTTCATCATATGCAAGATTTTTTGGATATTATCTTTAATTTCGGGAACATTAAAAATAATTCACTGAAGTAATATGCTTTAATTTTTTTCGAATAACAGGAATGTTAAATCTAACGGAGCACATTACTTATTTTGTGATATTGAATTAATTCAAATGTGTCCTCATTTCATTTCCAAATCGTTTTCTTAATCCATTCCAACATCTAAACAACGACTCAATCACATTTATTGTCCTATTTTGTAGCGATTAAATAAACTTTGAAATTTAAAAATATGGATTCAAAGTATTTGTTCATTTTTCATAATCATTGATTCTTTAAGGTTTTCATCGTTATAAATATAGTTAACGGAGTTCAAGACGCAAAGGAACAAAACACTCCGAAATACGTAATTTTTACAAAAAAAAAATCGTTTTGTTATTCAAGCCATGTTACAAAAATTCATTTTACATTGCTAGGCCATTTAATCTTAATCTATGATTTAGAATACTAATAGCAGAATAAAACCATGCCACTTTTTAACAATACTTTCTTCAATAGCACAGTTTTGCATAATTCTCTCTTGAATATGAAGAATATATAATTTTGTATAATTCTTGTATATTCTTCCAATACTCACCTCAATACAATATTTATATTATGCGATATCAAATCATATTAGCCAATATCCAACAATATTATACCGTTCTATATACGTGCACTACTAGCGCTTTTGAATATCTTGCTAGAATACAACACAAACCTCTTATCCCTCATGTATCCCAGATCTCGCTTTCTTACATGCATTTGCTGAATGCCTATTCCAAAAGGCTCGGAGCTATGGGTTGAATATCAACCATTTCGTTCCGCTTTGTTCCATTTTTGGCGATTTTTCCCTTTATCATAGGTTCTGAGTGATAGAATTACTGTGGAGGGAAGATACCAAGAGTTAAAAGTTCACATCTTGGCAATAAACGAACAAACTCTGCTCAGCAGAATTTTTGCTTCTGGTTAATATTTAAAAAACTTGAAATGAAATATAATTTTTAAAACATTTTTTCCAATGATTTGTTTACAAAGTAAAAGTTAAAAGCATTTTAAAATTACTTTTAGGAAATTCGGGTGCTTAAGTATTTATAAAATAAGTTTATATGATGCATTTTATATTTCCTATAAAACAGATAACAGGTTATCTAATTATTATTTTATCTTTCTTGCTTAGGTCCTTTACCAGAATAATCATTTTCCTCTAGCACAATGATAGAAAATGTGGGTGCGTCGAAATATAAAGCAGATGTGAAGGTTTGTTAAATATTTATTGTGAAAAGAATGTGATGAACAGTGAAGGCCACTTTCTTCAAGTGAGTAAATTATCTGTAAGGCAGCAGACAATTATAGTCAAACTTTGCGGAGAATATTTTTTAACGTTTTATCATCACCAAAAGACAATGAAGATGTATAAATGGACGCAGAACTCTTAGAGGAATCAATTACAGACAGCAGCACAGATTTTCAAATTTTATATTCTATTATGCTTAACTTTCATATGCCAAAATGTAATTTAAAGAAAAATATATTTGTTATTTATATCTATTTTCTCAAACCGAGTGCAAATTTTACATTTGTAATAAAAGAAAAATAAATTTTTATACTTCTTGTCCTACATCGTACACACTTCCAATTATCTTTGACAAGAAATCACGAGAAATCAAAATAATATCATTACCTTATTTTGCAATTTTTAATCGTTTCTTTTACATTTGAAAGTACATTACAGGAAAACTGGATTATTTGAATTGTATTTTTAAATCAATTACACAAATATCAAATCTTATTATACTGTTGTTTTTATGCACATGTATTATGTTTTGGAGAGGCACATTTTCGTTATCATGAATGAAAATTCGAACTAAAGTTAAATTTTGATTCGAAATGAGCTTCGTCTGTTTGTGTTGCTGCCAGCAAATGTGTCAAAAAATATAACAGTTTTGTCATTTAATCTTTATAAGATCCTGGTTAGCAGATTCCTTACTTGTTATTCATAGATCTAACAATTATATATGGTAAATTATAAATTTATAGTAAAAAGTTGTACTTTACGAATCTGGCCCACATTTTAGTTCCTGCTAACTAATAAAAACAAAATACTTTTGAACCATACAAGTTATCTAGGCTGAATATTTATAAAACTATTTGAGTTAGCTTTAGTTTTATGTAAAATCTGACAAAATCGTGCCAACTGCCCAAACACTCACCAAATCCATCTGGAATTGTTGTAAGATACAATAACAAACGGCTTTTTGTGTTGCAATAAGAAATGCACCATATTTGGATAGAAATTACCCAAAAAATCCCACATTGTTAAAAAAAAAAAACTGTTCTTACGTCGAGCCAACATTTACCCATTAAAAAGGCCACAAGCAACTTTTTCCTGCATTTAATTTTTCAGAATTATTTCTTTTTATATTTATTTCTTTTCTTATAGACACATGCAGAAAATTATGCTTTTCTTTGTTTACACTCGGCCAGTAAGGTAGCGCATGCTCAGAAAGGGACTGATTTATGTTTGCCGCAAGTTCATAAGATAGATTCATACGTTCCATGCTTGGCTATAAATTGCCGTCTCTGAATTTATTGTTTTTCACTGAATTATTATGCGATTAAATTTAAAATGCCGAAAGAATGTAAATTTACACAAAGAAACATGGTAAAATAAAAAAAAGCCTCAACATACCAAGTTTAGAAAACTATAGAGAAAAAAAGCAAATAAGAGGGGAAAAAACAATCGCATCAGAAAGAAGAAAAAAAAGAGCAAAAAAAAATCGGAATTAATTTATGATGTGACCAACTTTTTTCACCAAAAAAAAACCCCACGATATTCTTCAAACGCATGCGCCGTAATAGAAAAATACATTACAACAGTATGTTGTCTTCCAGTAAGAACAAATATTTGCCAATGACCGAACAGTACTTTTCAGGCCTTTCTGCCCAAGCGCTGCCTACTGGGCTTCTTATAACTGACCAAATGTAATCAATTCGGATCGATTAATCTTGAATTTGAGCTTTTTTCAATGTAATGACATGTTGATAAAAATTAATATTTCCCATGTACGGATAAAGTGCTCAAGCAGTTTAAATTTAAATTTTATTTTTTTGAAATAAATTATTAGAAAATATGCTTGAAATGCTTTTTTCAATTTATCAAAATAGACAATTTATAGTTTAAAACATAATTATAATAATAATTTTAATAATATAATTGATAATTTTTAAACTTTAAATTAAGGTTTAAATTATTTTTGTGCAATGATAATTGGGAAAATTATCGCGGCGAAAAAGTTCAAATTAATTTCTAATTAATCCAAATTCTAATTTTAAAAAATTAAAAAAAAAAAACTCCAAGGTGCATATTTCTAATGCAATGAAGAACTATTGATGAATATATTTTTTAATTTCAAAATGAAATCGTTCATGATCTAACAGATATTTAGTTGAAAATTTTACAGATAAATAATCAATATATTCTTTCCACCTCTGATATAACGCTATTTAAATAGTTGAAATAAAATGAAAACAATGTAAAAAAGAGTTAATTTATTTGTTAATTTAAATTTTAGTTTGTGGCAATAACTATTTATTTTTGTATGCCGTTTTCATTATCAGAGTCGTCTTTCAAAATTTACCAGAACACATCAAAATTTATGATTGAAATATTGCAGGAGAAATAAAAAAAGCTCTAATTAATCACAGTAAGTTTTAATTTCTTTACTTCATAATTTAGAAGATTTTTGTAAGAATTATTATTGAATTCTTTCTGAAAATTAGCATTAAAAAATATAAGCCATAAAAACAGCTCCTATTTATTATTTAATTCATTTTGAAATTTTGCTGTCATGTTTAGTGTTTCCAAAACGGAAAAGACTGCTGCCTGATTTGTAGCCAAACATTGTTAAACCATGCCAACTTCCCAAAGATTCGTATAAGTCCGATATCTTAAATATCTGCTAGGAAGTCAACAAATAGCTTTAGAATGCTGCAGTAAAAAATTGTCAGGCTTATATTTGGGATTGGAATTAAACACCTTCCCAAAACTATGCACATATATTGATACTTATTAATTAACAAGAAGAATTAGAGATTCGTTAGCGGTAATCTCTTTGACGAAAAAAAAATACGTTTGAAATGTAGATTAAAGTGCTCCCGAGTTTGTCGCTAATATTTTAACCCAACGAAATGATCCGATAGCAACCCTAATTCTGTGTGGTTTACTTCTATTTACAGTGGTGAGTTGTACAATGTACATCAGTTCATGGAACAACTATCTTATGAAACATGTTAAATTAATGAAAAATTTTTTTCTTTTGCAATAATTAACTGTCTATATGCATTTTAGAAATAGTTTGAATTATTAATTTAAGAAACCATCTGCAATGAAATTCCTTGCAGTTTTCGTAATTCTTTTACTTATCTGGCTGTTACCTTGATAAGTCGTTATGTCGGTAATTGTTCAAGAACGGATGTGTGGTGAATGGAATTGCAGGAAATATTTTGAACCTGCAGAATGGATGAAGGGTGAGTGGAATATACATATGTGTATATATATTCGCGCGTTCATAATGTTGCACAATTTGGTTTTAGTGCTACATTTGGCGAGTTTTGACTCTTTCACCATTAATTCATAAATACTCAAATGTTTGGCTGGGAATTTTTTCTCTTTTCAGTTAACTGATATAATCCATTTTCTGCCTTTATTCCCGTTCTGATGTACGTCTATTCTTCCTCATTTCAGAAGTTTTATTAATACTAACATTGTTTTATTGATTAGAAATAAAGAATAATACTAATAAAATTTATCATGTTAATCCTATTCATAAAATAGGATTAGTTGCGAAATTCATAAAACTTTTAATGTTGGAATCAGAAAGATAATGTCAAATTTATCCATTAGTGAGTTATCTTTTAATGATATACGAGGTTAAATAGCATCTCAGCAATCTGATTGTAAACCTTTGCTGTGTGCGATACATCATGCCTTTCATCACGTAAGAAAGTCGTAAGGGTAAAAATCTGTGAAGTAAGGTGACCACTCTATACTATTGTCTTTTCAGTAATGCAATCGAACTTGATATCTATCGTGAAAATGTTCCGATAATTGATTGAATTTTTGATGCGTTGAGTTCTAGCACCATCTTGCATAAACAAATAATCTCTTCTATTGTCTATGCCATGCAAGAATATGATGGTCGCGTCATTTAGGATGTCAAAATAGGTTTCAGCAATAACATTTTAAATTTAGAAAACTGTTCAAATGATATCTTCTGTAGGTAATGCATATCAAAGTGTGAGTCATAAGTGGATGCAGAAGTAGAGCTGTTGCATGATGAGGATTTTCAGGAACCCAGAGCTTCTAGTTCTGTTTGTTAACCTATCTTTGAAGGTGACAGTGCACTTCGAGATTAAACCAGATCAGATTAAAATCGATTTCGCCACATTCAGCCGTATTAATCATGATGTTTGCAGATCTATTAAAACCTCCTTTAAAAAATCCAAATTGGTTAATGTTTGATCGATTTGAATTTTATTTGGAAACAGAGTCACGTGCTTCCTCATTATCCTATACACCATGCTTTTAGACGTCGAACTGTTATTCCACCTTTCATGCCAAAGCTAATGAATACATTCTTTTGTTCTTAGTGCCATTAATGTTGTGGTGATTGCCGAAATCTTTCTTGAATTTTTTCACCCCAGTAGCTGGTGATAGCAATTCGTAATAAGTTAACACCATGAAAGCACGATGCTCAATTGAATATTTGTTCATTTCAGAACCACAAAGATTAAGTGCTGTATAATAGCAATTTCTTAGCGACTAAAGTGCGACTCATCCTCATCAAATCTGTTTTCTAACCTTATAAGCTCAAGTATATTCACTTGCAGACGCGTTTTTCTTCTCAATGGTTTCCACAAATTTACATAATCACCTAGAAAATCCTGCATGTTATGCAGTCGTCGTATGCATCATAATTTGGAATGTAAACCTTTGTTTTCGTAATTAACGTTCTTAGTGTAATTAGACTATTAGATTCGAAGGCAGCAAATGTTGGATGTCAAAACACTCATTACGTATTCTATCTGAATCTGTAAATATTAGACGCTGCTACTTTGTGGGATACCAAGATATCCTTTCACCAAAAGATATTTTACGATGTCCCCACGATATTATTCAATATTCTGAACGCCGATCCTGAACAATTGAGCTGATTTCGTCAATTAGTAGCTGTTGCTAAATAATCAAAAGGCTCTGAATTTATTGTTCTAGTATAATTTAAAACAGTAATTTGTTTTTTATGATAAGAGATAATTCATAAAGATCGTTTGAGATGAATAGATTAATAATATTAATAAGAAAGACGAACACTAGTACTGTTCATGTTGTAAGACTAACCCCATTTATAGGTTCTTCACTTACCTGAAGACGTTCTTGCTTAAACTTCAATAAAACGCATTCATCTTATCTGAGGAATTTAGTTCTGATTCAGTGACTAAACAATCATTCACTCACAGTACATTTCTAATATATGGCATTGGTAAGACAAATGAGTTTGTAGCTCTATTTACAATAAGTGTGTAGATGTCTATGATGTATGTGTGTAGATGTCTATGATGTATGTGTGTAGATGTCTATGATATATGTGTGTAGGTGTGCATGATGTATGTGTGTGTATGTCTGCGAGCACTTGTGTGTGTGTGCCATAGCTCAAACTTTCTAACATTTAGAATTCTATAATTTTTTCAGAAATAGTTGTTTCCAGTAGAAAGAGTAATAAGTATATTTAATGTTTTTCATTTATAAGTATTTCCCTGTTGTCATGGCACAACCAAGGAAAAGAAAAAATACCGAAAATGATCCTGGGCCAACAAAAAAGAAGAAAATCATTGCACTTGGAAAAGGAGGGAATATCCACCAATCTAAGCGATTTCCAGTACAGCAAATACATGAGCTATTGGAAACGAAATTCCCCGGTGGCAGTGTCAAAGCTGAAGCAGCCGTGTATCTGACTGGTGTCTTAGAATATGTAGCTGCTGAGATCTTAGAGTTGTCGGCCAATGCTGCCAGGACTCGAAGTAGTGGAAAAAGTGGAGCTTTCAAAGTCACCTTGGAGGACATGATATCGGCCATCGACAGCGATTCAGAGATCAAAGAACTGACCGACAAAGTCAGATTGGCAAATGCGGCAAACAAACAATGAATAAACAATTATAGTGTTAAGAAATAAAAAATATATACACATTGGAAATAATACTGATAATTCTTTAAATCAATCATTGCAGCATTTTGATTCAAAATTAATATTCTTTTCATATCGAGAAAAAAATAAAATCCTTCACACTGCCACCGACCGAGTAAAGACAATTTCTCTTACTTTTATAGTAATCACTAACATATTTATTGTCCCAGTTAATCATTTAAAGCAATAAAATTAATTTCAATGGATATAATTCGTATTGAAATTCAAAAATTTTAAACCAGATGAAAAAGAAAATATTATTTAACAAAATTAAAGTATTTAATATAATTTCCTATAATTCAATAAAGCTATAAATTTTTCAAAATTAGCTTAAAGCAGTCAGTTGGTAGACATGGTTTTGAATCCTACACTTTAGTCATAGGATTTCAAATGGAAGTCTTAGTGGAAATTGAACACAAACTGTGTATAATTAATCAGAAGCATTTTTCCAAATTGAAACAACATAAGCAAACCTTTTAGAAAAAAGTTGAATATTTTTCAAATTAATGTATACAATATTATACAATATAATATAATAATGTATTGGGTCAAATTAATCTATTCAGGATGAACGCTCTTATCTCTGTCCAATAACTAATTGCTAAATCATTAAAAATAGAGATTTAGCTCCAATTGGTAAATACTTTAAATGATAAGAAGAATATCATTTGAGTCAAAAAATGAATTTCTGAAAAAGTTACTAATTTTTTATACGGCTCTTCAGTCTTATCAATTATATTTAGTAAAAACTTATTCATAATCTAAAATACATCACACAAGCTTCGATTGTTCTATGACTAAAATCAACCAAATTACAACTATCTAACTTTCCGAAAGTATAATGCACATAATATATACATTCGTTAATTCGCACCAGTGTTAATAATAGACTGATTATCTCTAAGTCATATCAAATAATAAAACGAAATTTTTAAAAAGTACCTTTCATACCAATCATTTAACAGCATAAAAATCAATAATCCGAGAGAACAAGTTGTTTGCCGAAGGCGGCTAGTATATCAGAAGTATTGTAGTTTAGGGTGTTTTTTTTTTTTTTATTAGTTTTGCAAAACAGTACTTGCTTTTTTGTGAAATTTTACAACATTGTAAAATATAATATATTTATTGGATAATGCTGCATACAGTACCATGTAATATCCGTGTACTTAGTAAAAAAAAAAAAAAAAACTTGTAGTGGATTTTTTTAAACAATATCTCAATCAAGTTGAAAACTAAATCTTCAATCCTTTCTCGTACAATCTCTAATGAGAGTGTTATTCCTATCCCACAAAATACTATAGACTTAGACAAAAGATGAGAAAATAACTAATGTTTATACTGTTATCTTCCGTGTTCCTCACATGATAGTTGCTTACTTTCAGCTACAGTAAAAAAACATGTATATGTTTGCTATTAATCACATAACCACATAACACTAGTGAACAATAATCACGGAGAAAAACTTATTACCAAACAATATTTGGCGATTTTTTTTTTTTTTTTTTTTTTTGCCATAAAAGGAGGTTTTTAACATTTTGTCACATACTCTATAAAACAGATGTTGTTGGATCATAATTAATTAGTGATCTATATTTTAAAAAGAAAATATAAGCCTCCAAAATAAATAAATCAGTATTCTTTTAAAGACAACGTTTATGAATTGCTACTTCCGGAATTCAGGTCAATGATTCGATAAAAACAAGAATTCATTTTCTGTAAGACAACTCTTTACAATCAATTTTTGAAAAGACAGACAAATGCGAGCAAGAACAATTAATTGAAGTGTTATTCTAATTTCTAAAGAAATAGTTTCAACGTCGAGATACGAGCCAATATTCAAATATGACTATTTCGATCAAATTGCTACAATACTTGTTTACAACCTATGTCATGAAATAATTCAAATAAATCATATAACATAAAGAAATATATATTATTCAAATTGCTAAGCATTTACTTAAATGCAGTAATGCAATTAGATAAGTATATATGTTTTTAGGTATTGTTCACAAGTAATGTAGAACATTTCAAGAACATTCTTTAATTTATGTTTTAAAATACTATGAGCTATTTTTATCAATACAGTTCATACTTTTTCATCTTTTTTCTTGGTACAACCTTATGAATTCAGCACAATTAAAAAATTATCATCGTGTGAAAGCACAGCTCGGGTTTTCATAAAATAGAGTTATATGGATGCTTCAATTGCCAAATCGATTAACTCTATAAAACAAGAAGTTGAGAAAATGATAAAATATTATATGTTGTTTTTTTTAAATTATTTTCAAATAAAAAATCTGAAAATACTATGTAAACTATATTATTTCAAACGCCTATTTGATATGACGACATAAAGTATAAGATGGAATATACTTGGAGTGATTGTTATTATTACTACAATTTTTTCGTGATTGGGGCAGTTAATCGATTTGGCAAGTGAAAGCAAATTATTGATTAAAATTCTTTGAATTATTCTTTTATTACGAAAAAATATCATTATAAAAACATGTTTTATTAAAGAGTTTAGCACAAATAAATAATAACTTCTGATACTCGTACATAATATTACGAGTATTATTACTTTGTTTAAATTGCGTTATCATCATTATAAATGATGTCATCTTAGTTGTATTTGAGTTCCCATCCTGTCGATTTGTCCTTAAAGTTTTACAATACTCGTGTTTAATAGGAGGAATAAATTTCAACAAGTCCATCATATCTTTCCTCTTTTCTCTTGACACTGTTCTACCTGTCGGATGCAACAAAAGCTGGATCACATTTTTCAGATACAATGTTCTACCTGCTACACTTTTTCGTATTTTTATGTCACTAAATTCGGTATCTTCGTTGAAGTCATACTTAAATTCTATCAGAAGGGGTTTCGACTTTTCTAATTTTATCCCGTGCATTTTGAGCCAATTTACTGGTATCCCTGTAACTGATACCTTTCTATTATTGATAGAATTTTCTAAAGTACTTGTAGAGAAAAAGTCCTAATGCTTCATTTGAACCATATAAAATGGTGCATTCTTTCTACGAGTTTTTATTATATTATACCAATCATCTGGCGAAAAGTTATTCTGAACTTTTTTTGCTTGCGATTCGATAATAGCAAATTTTGAATCTTTAGGCAAGTAACTGAGGAATAATTCCACAGGAGAAGAAAAATAGTGCAGCTGGTTAAATAGATTTTTATTATGATATAAATACCTTATAGTATGGAGTTAATCAGATTGGCGTCTGACATAAATTATTTATTATTCAATGGCTAAAATGATTTTGTCATTTAGTGGAGTTAATACTTATTATTAAAGAAATTTGTTTTGAATATGTACAGTAGGAGTTAATGAAGTATTAAAATTTAATATTAAAATTTAATAAAATTCCAAAAATGGAACTAATCAATTTGGCAAGTGAAGCATCCATATATAGCAAGCGATTTTTTTTCACACAACATAGCTAGATAATTATTAGAATTCAATAAAAAATATGTATATTTTTATTTCAATCTGAAATTTTAATTTGTACTAAAGGTAAAAGAATTATTTACCATTTTTTAAAATGTGACATATTTTCTGAAATGGTTTTTGAAACTTTGCTAATTTTGTAATCCCATTAGTGTTAAATTCATCTCTTATTGTCTTCCCAAATCCTTTTTTAAGCGTATGTTTTAAAATATTTTAAAGATATTTTGTGCTAATTCATTAGCTTCTAAACTCAATAAAATTAATCCTCTAAGAATTTTTTTTTATATCTTCTATCAACTAAATATTTGAGATCGTTAAAAGATTCAGCAAATATTTTACTAAATTTAATATAATCATAAAATGTGAGTCGACAAGCAAACATTTTTTTAATTCTGTTAATAAATACGTTTATTAAAGAGACAAATGAATCTTCTGGAGTTTAAATTTTTATTTCATCCCATACAGCAGAACATAAATAACATATTTTCTAGATTCCATTTTGGGAAGAATTTTTCGCTTTTGAGCTGTCAAATTGTTTCTGAAACTTACTTCAGTTCTTAATGAAACCATTAATTTTTTAATAGAATTGTATCGGGTTCTTTATTAGAATAACAATTTAGAATCTCAAATTTCTTTTATAAGACAGTCTCAACACTTTACAGTAAAATAAGCTTACTGTCTCCTAGTGTTTTTAGTTTCAAACTTGAAATCTACATCCAATAATAATTCATCTTCAACACATTGTAATGCTCCAATTTCAAAATTCTAACATTAATCATTATGAGCGAAGCAATTTACAATTCACTTTCAGTTGCAAGTTATTGGTGTTGGAGTCCAACTCTTTCAAAAATAATTTAAGTATTATGATTTTTGCTGCCGGATTGCCCAACTAAAACCAATGATTAAAAGCCTCTGTTTTTTAATTCATTAGGAATCTTCAATGAACAATTCTTTTTCCTATACTTCTGCAACTCAATTTACCACTATCTTGGGTCTTAGCAGACTGTATTTTTAAATTGAAGAAAATTAATTTTTAAAACAAATAAATTTCATAACACAAAGTATATTGATTTGAAGTTTCCGAAATAAAGACATCCGATCTACTCAGTAATTTCAATGAATTCTTGAACCAACGGAGGAATATGAAAAAGAAAATTTACAAAAAGGAATCGTGGCATTAAAATTTCAAAAGAAAAAGTTTCAGATAAGCGTTAATATGTATTAATTCTCACCGCTCAAAATCTTGACCTGATCATGAAGGTTTTGAGTACTCACAATTTTATTTTCAAGTTCCTGCACTTGAAAGTTATTGTCATTTATAATAAAGAAAATTATATTATTACTAATTATATTTTTAATGTTTGCAAAATATTGATCTTTCACACCACTCTAGCAATTTTTTTGAATCTAACATGCCATAACCATTTTAAACCAAGCACATGCTGACAGATATCCAATTCTTGGTCAAGTTTATTGCAAAATTTGACGGAATTTTCCGTCGGTTATATTACTTAATATAATTGGTATATTAGAAACTAATAAAAGGAATTATTATTCTAAAACTAATATTTTATTTTTCAAATCTTACAATAATGTTTTTAAGAAATTCCCTCTCCTAGGAATATTAGCAAAATTGTTTTATATTATTGATACGGGTATTTATTTTTCTTTTTATTTACAGTGTCATCCAAAATAATTTTGTAGTACTAAACAAAGCCACATAAACTTCAAACGTCCTTAAAAAACAATTGTTTTCCACATTCTTCGTCTCAATTGTCAGATGAATAAGTAAGTGAATAACTGTTTATAAAATCACAGGCTCGAATTTTTAAGTTCCTGCTAGTCGAATTTTCTATTACCCTAAGATATAAAGCGAAGATTGATTACCCATTATAATCAAAAAGACACATAAAGCTTATAAAGAAATATATTCTTGTTACTATTGGCGATAGGTAGGATCGAACCTGGGACCTTATGGATGGTAGCCAGATGACATGACCCCAAGAGTAAAAGTGATCACTCAGTCTTGAGTATGTTATCTGGCTTATAAAGCTTCCACTACATTCTAATACATTAGGTACCAAATATTAACAGCTTCAGAAGCACTTCGCATATAACTAAAAATTCAATTAATATATAAATAAATACAGTATAGTATTAAACTTGAAAAAAAAGTTTCTTACTAAAGTGAAATAATTGGAATTGTAAAAAATAACATTTCCTTATTTGCAACATAATAGTTTTATAATAACTTAAAGTTAAAAAACATATTATTTCATGAATGACTAGTAGAATTTTGTTGTTTTGTTTTATAACAGGATAACTATTGCTTTAAAAATCCTGTTTCAGGATGCAAGAAAAGATTAAAAAATAAGTCACACTTTTTAAGAATAAAAAGATTTAATCTCCAATAAATGCTAATAATATACATATATAATTTATTAAAAAACATTTTTTGAGAAATATGTTATCCAATGATATTAAGGATTCTTTTCTTACGGAAAATTCATTATTGATAAAACATTAGATGCTTTATTTATAATGATTCTTATTAAATGCAAAATGGTCAAAATTATTGACACTTTTGACCATTGTCCACCGATGCCTCACAGAAAAAAAATCCTTTATTTGGAATCCTTGCTTGAAAGTGGCCCTTGACGAAGTTTTCAAGCCGGATTCTTTTTCTATTGATTATTGTTTTGATTCGGTTGTGTTTCTTTTTGCTTAGCTTATGTTGTTAATTAATTTAGATTCATTTGTATTTTAGTTGTAACTGCATTTGTGCTCTCCAAATACTATGATTGATTTAAAAACTTTTAAATTCTTAAACTTGTTTGAAAAATGAATGAATCACATTTACAATATAGACCACTGAACTCCTGTTACTACAACCAGAATAAAAGAACAAATAATAAAAACGTATGACGTAGTTTTAATGAATTAATGATCATTAATTCTTTCTAAGATCTTTTATTCAGTGAATATTTCCAATGCAATCTATTAATTGTTGTGTTGTTGATTTCCTCTCAAAGTGCCATAACCAAAAAGCTGTTTTTTTTTTATCACAGTATTTTTTATTCACTTTGATAAGATAGCTCCAATATTAGTAATTATAAATCTGAAATTGTGTGATCGCAACTGTAACTACACAGCTGCCGAAAAATTTGAGAGCTACTGTACTTCAGATTTACTCTCAATTTTAGTTGTTTTCGTAATACAATTTTTTTTAAATATAAATGTTGATATAAATTTTCGATTTGTCTTAAAAATGGAGGTTACAAAATCCAGTAAGTAGTTGACATATATATTTTATTTTATATTTCAAAAAATTATTTTGATTCGAGTTCCAAACTTGAGCCGGTTCTGAGATGTTATCAAGATTTTTTATATATTATGTTATGTTAAATTGTGCTATTTGATATTCTATTCAAAACAGCATGGTTGAGATCAGGATTTCTTATGCGTTTTCCTTTTATCGATCTAAATTAAGGAACAATACGTAAAATTTATGGAATTACATAAAATTCTTTTATTCGTGTGAAGCACAAGAACTGTGTATTTGTTAAAAGTCAGAATGTGTCGTAATTAATTTCTTTTCATTTTTCTTTCTTTGCAATCACCATTGTTATGATACAAAGTATCGTTTCTGCAAAAGAAAAATTGTTAGACAGTTGAATCCCGTTTTAAGAATTCTTGATTTTTTTTTTCTGTTAAAACTGAAATTCTCCAAAAAGTTCTGTTTAATATAAATATTTAGAACCAGATCGACTGTATTTAGTTGGTTTTGCATTGCAAGGCGCAATAATTTTTTTTCTGTTGTCATTTATCGGTATATAATTTGGGATTACAATTCACTTGCCATGATAACCAATTTTTTACTGATAAAGCTCTAAAACCTAAAGTATATATAAAAAATAATTAAACAATATACTGATAATTGTTTTAATTTTAATAATTGATAATATTGAATCAATATTGAATTAATATTTTTAATAATTGATAATATATTTAAATATTATACTGAGCCATTTAGAATTTATAGAATTATTTTTTGTTCGTTCAAGTGCCTTCATTAGAGCGATTCAACTGTTGAGAGTCGTTGGTTAGTGGGTTTCACTCTGTCTTCCAATCTCAGTTATTGTTGTGCTCCTAAGTTTCAGTAGTAAACTTCTGTGTTTAATGATTTTCCTGAAAAGTTTACTTTCTCCTAAAATAAAATTTTTGAAAGTGTTATTCTCTCTCTCTCTCTTTTTTTTGTTAATTATATTAAAATTGAAGAGATTTAACTCTTGTCACTGGATTGTTTCATCTTACAAAACATTGTAATATACATGAAATTCTGTATACAGTGAACATAACTGTAATATAATGTTCTGTAGAATATTTTGAATTTATATTTATTTTAATGAAGTTCTGAGATATATATTGCAATTAGTTCTGTGTGTTAGCTAATGTTTAAACATTGTTAATTTTCAAAGTTACAAGTTGGTATTGACTATGATTTCAATGCATAGTTTTAGTTAGGGGGAATGCATCTTTACCTCAAATTGAGAATATTTAAAACATAAACTGTTAATTATAACTATTGCAAATCTGAGATTTTTTTTAATTCCCTTTTTTTTATAAATTTTAAAATGTATTCATTGTAATTGGTCATTGAACTTGACATTATTGAGTTGTCTGCTCTAAAATTGTTGAACTGGAAATTATATTGAATTTGTTGACTGTGCTACTGATAGTTGAGAATATTCGAAAAATACAAAAAAAAAGTTAAGGAGTTACACTTCTTTATATACTTTTAATTTTAAAAATTATTATGCATTTTCAAATAAAGGCTTGTTAAATATTTTTTCCCATTCTGTTATCCACATATATTTTAATCTTGCTAAAGAGTAAAATAGTGCCATGGCAATAGGTAAACATTTTGAACTTTTAATATTTACAATGTTGCCTATTGATTTGCCATTCTGAATCATTGCTTTTGTATAAATATTATATATGGCACTATAAATATCCACTTTTGAAATTATAGATTTATAGATAATCAATTTTATTGGAAAAATTTGTCTTTGACAGAAGAAATTAAAAAAAAAAAATCTTATTTTTGATTTTAAAAATTATCAATTGACTATTTTGTGGAATAAATAAGATTTTTCAGATGATTGATCATATTGATCTGTAATATATACAGAAACTTTTAGTAAGTTATATTACCTTATACATGTTTACTGGAACTAAATCAAAATGTTAAAGAATACAACGTAGTTTTTAAGTTGTTTTCTGTTTATATGATATATGCAGTATAGGCCATAGAACTGGAATACTGATAGAGGAAGTGCAACCCTACTTAGATGTAGGACAAGATAAAATCATGTGACCTCGGGAGTGAATTTGTGTTCGCTGTAGCCACATTCTCCATTCCCCATTATATTTCAATGGCAGATTTTAACCCGCTTTTAAGTGTTGAATTTTAAAGCTTATTTAAGCCATGGTTAACTATAGCTATGCAATTGGATGCAAAGAAAAAGCTTCTAAGGATAGTCCTGTATCATTACACTGGTATTTACAATAAACATATTCTGTTTATATTCATTTCAAGTCAACTTAAAATTTTGCAACCTGGATCACTCAGTGATTTTAGTGTGATAACTGAATAATATTTGACAGTTTGGTTTAGTTGTTGTATTGAATTTATTTAATATGCTATTAAGTTTTATTTAAATGGAAGTAACTGCATTATATTTTGCTACTTGCATGACTACAAGGTTGGCGTGATTTTTTTCTTGCCAATACAAATGTGTAATTAAACATTTGCTCTCAATTAAGGATAGGTAAATTAGTTGTATTCAATCGAAAGGCTAAGAATATAACACCTTCATTTTAAATCTCTATATATACTCATTAGGCAAAAAAGCCTCTTAATAAATTATTTTATATAATTGTTGTTCATCTCACTCCTGTAAAATCTAACATGCTTTTAAATAAAAATAAAAAGTCATTTAGTGCTTTATTTCATATTAACTTTAAAATTGCTGTTAACATTTAGGTATGTCAATTCTTCATTTATAACAAATGTATAATTTCTTTTCAGATTTTGAAGAGTTATTACCTTCAATCAAAAAAGCTATTGATGAATGTGATTTTCTTGCCATAGACACGGAACTCACTGGTAGCTTTTTCTGATTTCATTCTTTTATAACAGTTTATAATTTCATGAACAGGGAATTTTAATTTGTATAACTTTAAATGAACATAATATATGTAGATAGTTGAAACTGTAAATTAGTTAAATGCTTGTTCTCTTTTACAATAGATTGAATGCAGAATAAGAATCATGAATTATATAGTTTGCATTTACCATATTTATATTAATTCTCTTTTGTCATAATGAAATAAAACATTTTTCCTTGAAAGAAATATAAATCTGCTTTATGAAAAATGTTGAAAATTTTGAGTACTGAAAATATATTTATTAATATAATTAATTATATTTCAGCTGACTTTAGATGTTGATTTGTTAACATCTCAAAACTATTTGTTTTATGTAAGAATTTATTACATGATAGGTAAAAAAATTTTGAATTATTACTATTATAGGACTTTATAATGCTCGATCTGAAGAGCATGCTTTTGATACGATGGAAGAAAGATACTTAAAGCTTCGAGAGGTAAATATAAAATCTTTTTCTAGATTAATTATGAATCTTATTACTTGTAATTACTATCGCCTGAAATTTCATGATATAAAACTGAAAAGTGATTGAAAAATCTACTAACTTAATTTATTAATATATCTTCTCTTAGTAAAATTTTCTACATGAAAATTACTATAAAATATAATTCTTGTTTTATTTCTAGCAATGTTCAAAATTCTTGATTATTCAGTTTGGCTTGAGTACCTTCAAATACAACCCAGAAGAAAAAAAGTCAGTATATTTTCATCCATTTAAATAAATTTAATAAATTCATATAATTTTCATAATCCAAGAATCTTTTTATTCATGCTTTTTCCCCCCTTAGGTATATTCATTGTGATTTTAATTTCTATGTTTTTCCTCGACCACACATAAGACAAGCTCCTGATCCAAGATTTTTGTGTCAGGTAAGTAACATTTTAAATGGTTTCATAATTTCTGTACCCATAAATTTAGTTTGAATGTTTTAACTAACGTGTAAGTTGTCATTTTCTTTTCCAGGCATCAAGTCTGCATTTCCTTGCCTCTCATGGTTTTGATTTTAATAAAACCATCTATGAAGGTAGCATATTTTTGTATTAATTTTATTTCATGTGTAATAATATTTTTGATGCTGCATTTGAAAATGGTTTATTCCAAAAATGGAGAATATATATATTAATTATAGAGTTAGGTTCTTATGTGCTATTATAGTTTAAAATTTTATTCATATAAATTTAAAAATTAAATTTCATAAAATTTTAAATTTATATGAATAAAAAGGAGGATTTTTGCTTTCAGTTTAACTATATTTTCCTTGAAATTTTAAACTAAAAAATATATATGTAGCTTTTTTTTAATTAAAAATTTGTTTCAATATAATCAAATTTACACTCATAAAATCTTCAGTGCTTTAATGCTTTAATTTTTTATTAATGTTGAAAAGAATCCATAAAGTGTTGCATTACTTAATATATTTTTCAAAACAGTAAATATATCAGTGACCCACTATCAGTTTATTGGGTTTCCAGGTATTCCCTATTTGACATTTGTTCAAGAAAAGAAAGTTCGAGATTATGTAACGAAGAAATATGAAATGGAAAGAGGATCTGTAAAGCATACTCCTAAGGCAAATGGGCAAAAGAATGTTGATGTTCCAGATGAGCATAAAAAATTCATTTCTGAGATAAAGTAAGTTTAATTCCTTCTGATGTATTTAATGTAAACAATTTTACAATATATTATCACTCTGGCTTACGCACACACACAAATATATATGCCTTTTTTTATAGAAAGGTATTCTACTTTGCATTAGGACTATTGTTCAGCAAATGATAATGCACTATAAATGAAATTTTTAAAATTATTCATTAATTAAATCATTTGAAAGTATCTTGAGTTTAAAATTTTTATTTCAGCTCATTTTAAAACAATAAAAGCAAAAAATAAATAAATAATTGGCCATTTTTATTAACAGTTTTATGATTTTTCTAGAAAAATAATTTACATCTTTTTTTTTCCAGTAAATTTTGCAAATTAAAAATTTTGAATGAGAAGATAAAAAAAAAATTCTAACAGTATAGATAAATTGAATCATTTTGTAAAATTTAAATATATAGTAAATAATATCAATGATTTGTTGAAATAAAAGTTTTTTTCTTCTGGTTTCAGAATAGACTGCAGTGGAATTTGTTTAAAAAAATAATACTCTTATTTTTATGATATTTGGGCATTTTTTAAAATTAATGAATGAGAAACTTATTTTAATACTTTGTACCTGTTATTTTGGATGTCTTTTCTTCCCTCTCAAACAATATTATTTTATTATTATTATTATTGTCAGAGTGCATAGCTCTATTAAAGGTCCTTAAAAACTGCCTATTAATTTTTAATGGTTTGGATATAAAAGTCTTAAACGTACTTTTTTTTTTTCCAAGAGAAGGGGGACAATTTCATCACATTTTAGACCACTAAATCTACACAATAATATAATTTTATTTTCTTAGGTTGTTTGATCTTTCATCTGTTGATGAATTCAAAAATATAAAAAGGTTTGATCTGTGTTAAGATGATATTGAGAAAATATATTTACTTGACTCTTCTTTTTGTTTGTTTACATAGGGAACATATTTTTCCCATATTATGGCTAATTTTATGTATTCATGTAAAACGACTTGAGTTAATTTGTGACAGTATCTTCGATTCTTTGTCATGTTCTTTTTTTCATTGATTATTTTTTGATGAGCATTTTAAAAATGTATTTCAACATCATTTAATAATTCATCAGTTGTAATTAGAAATTTTTGCAGAAAGTAACTTTAAAATTTTTTAATAATATGTTGGGTAAATTTGTATTTATACATGAATAGTCAAAACTTTAAAAAATAAAAATAATGCAAAATGCTCATGGCACTCCTAAGTTACTTCAAGGTCATTAGTTACTCTTTTTCAAGATATCTAAATTAATTAATAAAATTCCATATTTATTTTCTAATTAGAAAGTGTGTATTATCATCAAAAAATTTTAGCTCAAGATTTTATACAATTTTCATGAATTAGACCTTTATTAATAATTCCATAAATCTATCATTAACAATTCCATAAAAGAAATATAATAAAACGATGTTTTTGTTATGTATAAATGCCAGTCACTCTTTTAAAAATGTCAGAACTCATTCTGAAATGCATCAGTGAGTGATTTTGTTTTGACAGAGGGTGAAAAAAAGGGAGGGGTGAAAATATTCTGTTTTATTCTTACATCAAAAAAGACAAATAAGATGTTCATGGAGTGTGCAGATTCATTTCATGAAGTGTATAGATAATGGTGAATTTTTATTCTTTATTTGAAGATAATAAATTTATAAAACTGTTGATTTTTGATAATTGTTTTCATTTTATCTTGTGAACAAGGACCTATCAAAACAGAATTCCCCATAGTTAGAAATATGGAAGTGGGAACTTTGAATGATTCACAATTTATGATTGTGTAATGTAATCTGGCAGAATGTACTTGGCAAACATCGCTATAAAATATTATTTACATTGAAAAAACAGATGGCTAAAAAAATAGCTGTAAATGGCATGGAGAAAGTTAGAATCTGTTTCCTTAATATCTTTACAGAACATCAAATGTTTGTTTGGAAAAGAAAATATTTTTTGTAATTTTTTTATAAATTACAAAATCTAATGATCTGGTCAACACTATTAGCAAGGAAATTGGACAAACAGAATGAGTTTTAAAATTATAATTGTTAATTTTATTAAATATAATATATATTTAATCAAATTAACATGATTTTTATATCCTATTTTTTCAGGCATTAAAATGTAAATGAAATATGTTTTTCTATAATATTATTAATTGTAAGTACTAAAATTTTTTAGATATATGAGAAAAATATAATAAAAAATTTCAAAACAAATTCATTAAAACATTTTAAATAATTTAGCTTATATGTTGTTGGAAGATATTCAGTAATTATTAGTGTTCACTTTTGTTTACATTTTATTTAATTTGATATTTATTTAATATCTATCTTACCTCATTTCAATGTATAGCATAGTACTACAATAAAAAAGAGTAAGTTCTTGGTTTTCTCTATAGGTATCTAAAAATGCTGGTAAAGGGCTTATTCTTTAAGATAAAATTTATCTAGGCTTCCTGTCGAATTAATGATTAAAAGGCCCAGTACCTTTTAATGTAATTTTTACTCATGAATAATTTTTTGTTACTAAAATTTTGTATACAAAAATCTCTATTTCTTATTTAGTCTAAATTATATTTTTTATGTATAATTTTAAATTAATACAACTTTTTTTATTTGTATTTCATCTATTAACCTAAATTTATATAACAGTTTATCATCTCACTGCCATCAATATCTTTCTTGTAGTGAACGTGTAGATGCTTTCATCTCAGATGAAACTCAGACTGCCATGCAGTTGGAACCTTGCAGCTCCTATCTGAGAAAGTTAATATATGAATCTGTACAATCAAAACACTCCACGGGCATTGAAATGTCATCAAAAACAGCAGAAAGTGGTAATCAGAGGTATATCACTATAATCAAATGCTCAGACCAGGATAGACTGGATAAATTACAGTGTCAAGAGATAAATGATTTGGTGAGTATTTGGTATTCATTACTCTATATTTTTATATACAATTCAGCAGAGAAAAATTAGATTTAAAATGTTTAAAGAATTTCAATGAATTAAATGGGATTACTGAATAAGTATGTATGCTACTTTGTATCTATGTTAGGCATTATTTTTTTAAACAGTGATTTTATTTTATAATTTCCTTGATCAATCACTGGAAAGCTAACATTGCTTCTTTAAATGTTATTGATTTCAAGTTAACATTATGCATAATATAGTGTCATATTGCATTAATAATATAGTGTTGTAATGCTATAAACTATGTTTTTGCATGACTATTGGTAACTTAGATATGTGTTTTACTTCAGATCTCAAATAATTTGGTTATGTTGCAGTGTAACGAAGTTATATAAAATAAGGACAGTCTAAATTTGAGTGGAATATTAATTAGGATTTATGAAGAGAATGATTTTTGTTAAACATAATATGTTATGTATATAAGTTGCGTGCTCATTCTGCTTATGATTTGAATGAGTTACCCATACTGATGACAAAGCGAAAAAAAGAGTACTGATAATTAAGAATTTTTGTAAAAGTGTACTTATGATACATTATTGCTCATTTTAATATACAGAACAGTATTTTCCTTTGCAATTTCTTCTTAAAGAGAAATTAGTTTTCTTTCTTAAAAATTACAAAAGATCAAACATGTCTTACTTTTATCTATGTAATTATGAAAATGTTAAAATTATGCAATTAAAAAGAGTTCAAGTCTCTAAATAAATTTGTTTCCTTTGTCTGAAGATCTTAATCCAGTATTTTCTTTAATTGATTGACCAAAGCTACCTTCAGTTTCCACTTGTGACTGTATTTGTAAAGAAAACAAGAGTTTGGACAGTCGCAAAAACAATGCAAATGCAAGAGATTCATTTAGAGATGTAATATTTTATTGAAACTGAATTCTTTAGCATTATACAAAAGGCTGAAATTTTCTTTTCTTTTGTATATGTAGAGTAAAATTAGTGTATAATTGTAGATTTTCTTCCTCCTTTTTCTTATTCACAATATTTTTCATTTGCTATCTTGATGGATTTCTAATTAAATTATCTAGGTTTGCATATCATTATTTGAAAGCTCCTTTTTGTTCCTGTACCTTAGTGGTCATTTAAAGAATTTTCAATTTCAAATATTAATTCAAAAATTGTTTTTTACTCTCACAGTTTTACATTCTGTATATTATTTGCAAAGTGGTAAGGCTTTCCAGAATCAGTTCATCTTTTATTTTATTTTGAAAGATATACCTGTTAAAAACATAGTAGTTTTATAAGTCCTTTAAATTTTGCAATATAATTTTTTTTCATTCTTTGAAATGAATTTGTTGAGTTTGATTATGATATAAAATTTTGTATGATATTTTTTGTATATATATTAGGCTAATAGCATCGTTTAAAAAAAATAAATAAAATATTTTTTAGATAACACTATTTCCACTAATAAAGATTCATTATTTAACTATGCAATATATAGTTTTTATAGCTTAAAATGGTTCCTTTAGAAATTTGAAATATTTGTATTTTAATAGGATGATGTAGATATAGCTGTTGGATTCCGTAAAGTTATGGATCACATATCAGCATCTAAAAAACTTATTATTGGTCACCATATGTATTTAGATATTTTGCATGTCATTGAACAATTTTTCTTTCCCTTACCTGAGGTAAATATGTGTTCTCTTTTTTATTTTAAATGAATTTTGAACTTCTATTTTGATGTCATATGATTTATTATGTATATTTCCATACAACTTTTATCTAAAAGAATGGTCATTTTGTTATTCAGAATCATTGGTTTTATTTATATCTCCTAAGTCTTATCAATAAAACATTTCATTTACAATTGTTTATCATAAGCTTGTCTGTATAAAGCTCTTGCTTATAATTTATATGATATTTTAATCACTTTCTACAAGTTTGTTAGGCTTATCTATTAGGATTTGTTAAAACTAGGATTATTAGGAAATCTGGAAGTCATTTTTGGAAGTTATTTGAATCAGCTTTAAGATTTTTGTTGATTTCAATTTTTTTAGTCTGGATATTAGCCATTGTCCTTTCGTGATATTGATATTGTGTGTACTTGTTACTTTATAATTCATAAATCATCAGCATCAAAATATTTCAGTATAAACTTATATAATCCAATTTAGATTTTGTTGTTTTTATATTTTAATTGTTAAAATGTTTTTAAAACAATTTGTTTTATTTCCTCTTGCTCTCTCATTTTTCTCTTAGTTTATTTTCAAAAACTGGCATATTAATAATCTATTTCTTATAGCATAATGTTTTTTTCTAATCTTGTTGGTATGCAATTTTAGAAAATATTTCAGACTGTTTCAGTTTCATTAAATGTTCCTAAATAAAGTTAGCATTTAGTTGGAAATTTTTGCTTTTTATAAAAATTTAGAAAATGACTTTTGCTTTATCTTCTGTTTAGAGTCTTATATTTTGCATTGCAGACAAGTCTTAATTGTGTTTGATAATTAAAAGGCTAAAATTATATATTTTGATATTATACTTTATATCTTGGTTGATACGAGTTAAAATTTTCAGTTGTGATTGTTTTGATGAGCAAAACTCTTAACAATGCTGCAATTTATTTTAATAAGAAGAATTTACTTTTCAGTCTCAATAGACAAACTTAAATTAAGATATTTTCCTTTATTTCTGTAAAATGAGTCTTATTGGTTATTTACTTTGATAAAATACTTCTCTCAATTTGTATTCCTATAAAAGCCAGAAACATACAAGGTTATGTTTATTTTATTGCATAAATACCTATTAAAACCAATGTTCAATTCTACTCTGTGTCTAAATTTTCTGATTGGATTTCTGCATGTACAAATTTTTTTAAAAAATACTTATAATTGCATTTCTTAAGATAGATATTTAAAACACTATCATCCTTGTTTATTTGTAGGATTTGTCAGAATTCAAGAGCATGGTTCGCATGACATTTCCTAATCTTTTGGATACCAAATATGTGGCCTCATCAGAAAGACTCCGAGTAAAATTTTAACTGTTTAGATTTATGTGCTCTGTCTCACCTTATCTGTCTCATGAATTTTTGCAAAAATATTATAATTTAATTTGGAATTAAGTTACATTTGCTAAATTAGATTAACAGATTATTAAATATTTTCATGAATATATGAGTTCTATATTTTGTGTACAGATTTTCCACAAAATGCTGCTCAAAGAGATTTGTTTAAGTAATCGAGATGTTTAAAGCATAATGTATTGAAACATTTCATATATATATACACACATGCATGTTGTTTTGAAGTCATATATTAGACTTTGACGTAAGAAAATACTTATATTGAAGCATTTTTTGTGTAGGGGTTGGAGATAAAAAGTGTTAGCAGAAATAACAAGAAATGATGAGGAATGAGCAACCTGCATCTAGTTTCTTGGCATGAATTAACAGCTGTTGTGCAATTAATGGAGTAAATTCTTACAAATTTTGTGATCTTTTTTTTTTTTTTTAAAGGAAGTGTTTATGATAAAACTTATAACATCTCTTTTGTTACACTTCACAGCTCTGTACATAGGTTACATGTTTGCTTTCTCATACAGCATAAATTGCTCCATCACACAAAAGTATCTTTCAACAACAAAGAAACATTTGAAAATTGCACAATACCATTCAAACTGAATAAAATTGTTGTCCATACTTTTTGATAATGGAAATTAAATATACCTCCTTAATTATCTAATATTTTTATTTCCCAAAATTCAGTTTTATTTAAGCTTTGTCTCTAAATTGGTAATCATTTTCTTTAAAAGTAATGTGTAAATTAAGAGCTTTTCTTATGTATATTTATTTTCTCAACATTTCTCATTCTTTTTCTCTACATGTTTCATCTTCAACTCCATATTGCTCTACAAAAAGTGCTTCTTTCTGTGTATTTTAAATTCTTTTATTGTTCCATGATTCAGGGACACAGTGTGTATTATAAACCACTTAACATCTTTTGATAATAGAGTTACTGTATATTTTTAATGATAATTTATTTTTAAATTTGACATTTTTTTCATTGAAAGTTCATTTACTGTAGCTGAAATTTAAAATCATTAATAATTCTCAAATATTTTATTTTGCTTGTTTTTTTATTTCCAGAATTTTCACAATATTAAATTGGAGCATTTATTTATGACATAAAAATCAATATTTTTTCTTTTTTTAAAAAATTTCATAACATATTGCTATTGTTTCCTTTTTTATAAATATGAAGCAGTTCTGAATTATATGAATTAATATGTTTTGAATTTCACTTTAAATGTTGCATAAAAAGTGTTGTAGACAAAATATTCTTCAGTTTAATAGAAAAGTAGTTATTGAATTATTTGTAAATGAGTGTCTGGTAATTTAAAAAATTCTTAATTTAAGATAAATTTTTATTCATATTAAACTTATCTTGATAAGCTTTAAATTAAAAATAACTCCTTACCAATTTTTCCTTCATTATTCACAGCCATATTTAGAATCAACACAATTGTCTGAATTATTAAGGCAAGTGAAAGGCAGATCATTTGAGATTCCTCCCATTGGTGAGTAATATTTTTTAAAAAATCACTTCATTGATTGCTAGTTTTTAAAGGAAATGAAGAAGAAAGCTATCAGACTACCTTAATATCAATCTATATATATGAACTAACGTCTATCTAATATTTTTTAAAGATATTTCCAATTCTCTATACAATTTCATTTTTTAAAATGTTTTGATTTAAAGAATAGTTTAATATCTAAATTGGAATTTATTTCAACTAATAAGAGAATTTAATTAAGGAAATTAGTAGTAATTTTTATCTTTTCTTTTATTTCCTCTCTCTCTCTTCCCATGAATACATTTCTTTATTCTTAAAGTTCATCTGAGAGAACTTTTGAAAGTGAAAAGTCATTTAGAAGTCAATTCTAGCTTATGTTTTGTACTGATTTTTAAATATCGCAATGCTTATATTTTTTCTTGCATTGTACTATTGACAGATTTCATGATTGTATGTTTATATTTTAATATTTTATCTCATCAGAAGTTGCAGATGGTTATAAAGGCTATGATTTGACATCTGAACATTTTCATGAAGCTGGTTATGATGCATTCATGTCTGGTCTGTGCTATATAGCAATGACTAAGAAACTTGGTAAGCATGCTGAGTGAAACCTTTTCCATTTATTTTAGCTCTTGTATAATAAAATAAAATAAAATTATCTCAGCTAATGCCACTAAGATTTTTTCTTCTACTTTTTACTGTTGATGTTTCTTTTATACTGCTATATTTTTAACCCTGCTATTCTGCTCAGGTCTATATGACCCAAAATAAAGCTTATGCGTTCATAAAAATGTACAGTACAGATATATTTTCATGAAACTTCTTGGCATCTTTGGTAAATAATATAAAAATGTATTCCTAGAAGGATTTAGGTTTATTCTTAATTTGATTGAATATTTTCCAATGTATACCGAATGTATCATTCAGGTCAATATGACCAAAATATGTATCATTCGAGTAAATGCAAAATAAAAATAAAAAACATGTATTTTTACTCATGCATGTTGAAATTTGTTTGGAATATTTTAAAAGCAAAGAATAATATCAGTTTCTCTAATTTTTCATTTTTGAAATCTGTTTCATTGACTTTTGTGCTTGGTCACATGACAAGATATTGCATGTAACGTCTAAAAGTTGATACAATTGGCAGGAGCTCAATCTCTTGCTCAATTGCTCTTATTGCAATGTTTCTTTTTTTTTTTTTTTTTTTTTTACTGTCTTTCGCTTTCTGATACACTAAAAGAGCTGTGCCAAAGAATATAAGAGAGAAAATGGCAAATTGTAGAAAATTCACACTGATATAGTTAAACTAATAGAAGCTTCTAACAATGAAGAAGTACAAGAATATGAAAATCTTACAAGTGATGAAATTGTGAGTAAGAGTTCTCATAACTTTGATACCGATATTCAGCTAATGAACTATAAAGGGTGTATTCAGTCCAAGAATCATTAAATAAAGTGGTAGTTGGGTCTACTGCCACATTCTTCTCAACCAACTGCTGTTAATGTTATATAAACTACTTCAGGGGTCACAAGATATGCAACAGCAAGTATATCAGATGTAAAAAGTACATTTGTAGTAGTATTATATTCTACAATTGAAAACAAAATCATAAATATGACCAATATTGAAAAAGAAATATTTTATGGAAAAATGTTGTAAATAAAACCTTTCAACCATATATTAGATTATTGTTAGCTGGTGTTTATAAATCATATGCAGAATCTACAAAAAGTTTATAGAGTAAAGAAATGGGCAGAAATATATTTTGGATGACAATGTTCCACGAAACATTTGGCACTGTATCAAGAGTTATTTGTTTCGATTATAAATCCGTTGGTGGTCAAGAAAGAAGAAATTTCAATAAATTAGCTGCAATGGGAGATATCTGGGAAAAATGGATAGAAATACTACCAAAATTTTATAATCCAAAGGAAAACATTACTGTTGATGAACAGTTAGTAGGATTTCATGGCCTGTGTTCCTTCAAACAGGATATACCAAATAAGTCATCAAAATATGGACTTTATATGACAGTAATATTTTGTGTATGCTCAAAACACAAATTTACACTGGAAAAGAACAAGGGTCAAAACCAGAGAAAAATCCTTACTTATGGTTATTCAGGTTGCAATATTGCATGTGAAAAAATTTCCACATCTTACAACTTAGAACAGCTTCTTCTAAAGTGGAAAATGACTATTCTTGGCACCATTAAGAAAAATAAATCTGAACTTCCTACACAAATGCCAAATGAAATTCACAGTTCTTTATTTTATTTTACAGAAGGCACAACAGTTGTAAATCACATCTGATAAAAGAATAGGAATGTCATGAACATTTTGCACCATGACAAAGAAGTTAGCAACAGACCTGACAAAAAAAACCGCATTAATTATCTTAGATTATAATTCAACTAAAAGGGCTGTGGATAAATTTGATTAACTTTTAAACACATACACTTTTAAAAGAAAAGCAAATTACTGACCCCTGATAGTATTCTTTAACATGATTTTGATAGGTCTGTGTACAATGTATTCGTTCTATAGACTTCAGTATATAATAAAAGAAGCAAAGACAAATTGACTAGATGAAGGATATTTTTTGAAGAACTGGGAAAATCACTCATTTTTCTATGCATTGAAGCAAAGCCACACCTACCAAGAAGTAAGGACTCAATAAAAATAGTGAAATGAATACAAAAGGAAAATGTGTCGCAGAATCTGTTGAGAATACTTCATTATGTGTCAAACATGCAAGGTGTAAGCTCTTAACATCAAGTAATGACAGCAAAACTAATATGTTATGCTGATTGCAAGAATCATATTTGCAAATCTCTTAAAATGTTATTTTTCAAAATGTAAAAAAAGTATGTTTCAGTTTTGAATATTTTCTATTATTTTTATAGATGCTTTATATTATTGTAAGTTTCAATTTAAAACTTTTTTTGTATTTTTATAGCTGCTTTATAATATTAGATCTATTTTTAAATTTATATTACCATTGCTTAAACAATTTCTTAACTAACACCTGTCAGTTATTGTTAAAAGGCTGGTTTTCTGTGTCGGGACCATATTGAGACGAATGCTACATATGTGATGTAAATACAAACAAAACAGTAGGGTTAAATGAAAAATATTAAAGAGTTTTTTTTTTTTTGAAAGATCACTTTTTATTAAAAGTGCAGTTGATTTCTAATTATATTTAAAATTAAAAATTCATATTTTTATATTGTGTCATTTTTTTATAATTTTAAACTTCCTAACAAAAATCTATATTTTAAGTTATTGTTTTTTAAAATTATTAAATTGTTGAATTTAAGTTATATGTATCATTAATCTTCTTAGGTGCAATGGTTACACCTTGTGTTGAATATGTAGAGCCGTCATCCAAAATTTTATCACCTTATGTAAATAGGTATTTGGTTTTTATTTGCTTGATTATACTTTAAATTTCTCATAGTTTAGTTTTTGTTGAATTGCTTTTTAATGATTTTGCATAGTTCAGACCTGATGAATTTTTAATTTCTTTACCATCTTTTGTTACTAAGATTTGAGTTTGTAGCTTAAAATCTGTCTTGTGCTGTTTTTGAGCAATAATCATATTTAAAATTGAGTCTTTCATTGCTAACCCTCTCCCCCCTCTTTGCAGACTTTATATTTTAATTTTCTAAGTTCGTGCAGGTATATAATTGAATGCCTGTTTGTTTGCTGCTCATTTATTTGAACAATAGCTTACTGTTTGAGAGAACTGAAGGAAATTTGGTACACTTGTTTCTTAGCACCTAAAAGGATGTACTATTATTAAGTTGCTCCTGCCATCTCTTTTCCAAAAAAATAAAAATAAATTTACTTTTTTTTTTTGTATATTATTATTTGAGAACATATAATTTCTCAAGAGCTATTTCTTTATCATCTTGAATTTTTGTAAAAAAATTAGTGATGCTAAATTCCATTTGTACAAACTGATTTCTCAAATTTTAATGTATGTAGTAATTCCTTTTTATTTCCTATTGAAATTTTAAACCTGCTGTACTGTATTAATGCAACTATTACTTGCATGGCTTTATCGGCAATGAATTTTAGTTTACCTGATTTTCACCTTTATTTTTATTTTGTAGCATAATAATTTATCTTTAAATGTATTCTTTTAAAAAATTTTGTAGTTTCTCATATTGCTTGACTTTAGTTTATATTATAGCATTGAATTTTTTTTATTTATTTGTACACTTGTTATAATTGTATATCTTTACTTCTGATTGATTTTTAGCTTGGGTTGAATGAATAGAGTGTATTTGATTTATAACCTTCTCAATTTTTAATGATTATATACTTGGGGGTGTTATTATACTTTCTTTTCACTTTACTCATCAAACTGTATGATGTAAAAGTATTATTTTACATTATTCTTACGTTCAATTTGAGAAAATAAACACAGACTGATTTTTAAGTCTTCTTGAGGATTTGAAGTTCTCAGTTTTGCTTAGACATACATTATCTGTTTGTAGCAGCCCATATTAAAATATTCACACACATACTAAAGATTAACATTCCTAAGAGTGATTATCATAATGCTTAATGAGGAGAAGTGAATGCAACTACCTTTATTTTTTTTATTCAATTACTTTTTGTTATGAAAAATATTTTTATCAATATTATCAATAAGAGAATAATAACGACAAATAAGCAATATAAAATAAAAAGCTTAAGATTCTGCCTAAGCCCTTTATAAAAATTATTACAAATCAAGATAATGTATGCAATAACCAAAGTTTCAATATGATAATAATCCTTTCCTTGTTATAAATCTATATCTTTCAACAAAGCAAATATTTGAATATTATTTTAATTATTAAATTTAATAGCTGTTTTTGTATCTAATGAATTTTTAAATTTTATTAAATTCGTTAAATGAGAGAGAAATAAGAATATAAGTTTGCAGTATTGTATTTCCCTCTAATTTATTTCATATTGATTTATGTGATATGGATTATTTTATCTTATGTTAAATGTTTTCTCTTATATGATATATATTTACCTTGTTTGTTTTCAGATTTTTTATTCTACGACATTTTGATATTAATGGCTTAAATTTATGTGGACCAGATCGTAAGTAAACAATATGATTACAATTCTGAATATGTAATGATGTTATTTAAATTCTATATTGGTTAGAATTAAATATTTTATTTCATAACTAATAATTTACTTTCCTCTAAAACAAAACAAAAAAAAAATAGCTAAAATATTTTATATATTTTTTCTGAAATATTTTTCTTTAAATCATGTGAAAGAATTATGAAGTGAAATTGTTTATAAATTCAAAATTATAAACAATTTGCTTCAAACTGGATTCTTTTAATCTCATTTAAATGTATTTTAAGAATAATAATGAATTTTCTATGTATAGATATAAGAAATAAAATCTTTTGTAACTATGGAGGAAACTTTTTGTACTAAATATTTTTTTTTTCTTCTGTATAACTTTCTTAACTTCAAATTAAACAGATAAATCCTCCCCACCTCTAGTTAGTAGTTAAGGGATTAAGTGTCTAATATTATTATTTGAATATATAAAGCTTCCATAAGATTTTTAAAATTTTAATTAAATCTTCATAGAAGATTTTTATGGATCAATAAATATTTGCTGAAAATAACATATGGATCTAAGTTGAGTTTCTTCTGTACTGATTAACACAAATTTGTAATTTATTCTAGTGAGAAACTATTTCTGATTCCAATTAAGTCCAGTTGCTTGATTTTAAATTCACTGTAATACCTGTTAATTATTTGGTGCTGAAATTAATTATGGATGATTCGTAAAATATTTATGGTATTTTTTTTTCCTTTAATCTTCTCCTCCCCCATAGCTAAAAATTGGAAACTGAAGAAGTAATTCGTGTGAAGCTAGATATTTAAAATAATCATCATATCCTTATATGTTCATGAAATGAATAGAAACAATTCAGTGAAAATATTTGCTATACTTCAGAATATACTTATCACTTTCTTTACCACTTATTTTGTAACAAATATTTTGATTAATATTTTTTAAATAATAACTATGTTTTCCTATTAAATAAGATTCAATGTTTCCTATTGGAATATCATAACTAAATCTTAAATACAGCTTATTTCAGATTGTATGTATCAAAGTAAATTAGGATAATTGAAGTCAATGCAGAAGAAATATTCTTATCTAACTAATTATAAATTTACAAATTTTTTTTGTGTAGCTGAACCTAACAGAGATAATGTGTTTCATGTAAGTTTCCCTGAGGAATGGAAGACAATTGATCTTGTGGAACTGTTCCTTCCCTATGGTAAATTTTCTGCTACTGAATTTTTGTATTTAAATATTCAGTTTTATAAGTGTAATCCAAATGAACATGTATGATTCTGTTTCTTTCTTTTTAAGTCAATTATTTCAAACTGTATAAAATCCCATATTAAAAAAATATTAAAATGATATATTTCTCTCATTTTTTTTATTCTGTGCTTTCTTTCATAAGTTAGAGAATTCCTGAAATATGGATCGTAATAGTTGATTGTCGTGAAATTTAGAATCTTTTATGTTTCAATACACAACAATAAAGAGAATTGTATGTTTCCTCCTGAATTTTAATTTAATTTGTCTAAAGCTGGATTCATCATTAAAACTAACTTGTCTGCTTCTTTTTTTTTTGAAAATAGATTATGTAGGGATTTAGAAGGAACAAAAAGGGGGCATTTGGTTTGTTAATGACATAATTGAATTTTGAAATTTGGCAATGTAATTTTTTTTTTAAGTCTTTGTTATATTATCTGAAATATCAATTATACGTTATTCATTTTTAAAAAGAAATTAATAAAAGAAATTCAGTACTTTGCAAAACATTATATATATATATATATATATATATAAGGTACCATAAAATATTTTGAAAGAATCTATAAAGTACTATTTGATATACTTTTGTAATTTTCAGAACATTTTTTGAAGTTAAAATTATATATCAAAAATAGTTATAAATTTAATTACTTTGTAGGAAATGTATACGTTCATTGGTTAGATGATGTATCTGCTCTTGTTGCATTAAAGAATCCAGGGAACACTGTTAATGGTAAGTATTTTCATTGTCCTACAGCCAAATTAACACATTAAAGGCGGGAGATCTTGACGAAAGTACCCTAGATAATGCAGATCAAATCATAGTACCACAATTTAATGTGTTAATATCAAAGAATTATTTATTAATAAAATTATCATTTAAATAATTTATGTAACGCCATTGTCAATTAAATACTTTTTGAAACTTGTCTTTTAACTGCTACTTCATAAAAATATTTTTAGGGTTTGAATTTTGATAGTCATATAATTCACTCATACATTTATAAAGGCCTTAAGCCTATAATGTACTATATGTCTCTCTAATTACTTTGTTATCTCTCATAAGATTTCAACTTTAAATTTAAGTAGAATGATTAAACTGCAAATTGACATAAAAATATTTTTTTTATCCAAACCAAGCATTTTTTAAAAATATAAGCAAAAGCGAGCCATTATTTGTATTATTGAATAATTACAATAATTTATGTAGTATTTTAAGAATTCTTCTCAAAAATTACTTAAATTCATAATAAAATTTAGCTTTTAGTTTTACTTTCGAAAGGATTAAAATGATGTGAATAATAATATTTTATTTTATTTTGGTCTATAAACATAATTTTAAAAATTAAGTCTCAATTTTATACATCTTTTAGTTATAAGGTATCATATTCTATGAAATATTCTTGACACTTCAACTTTCAAATAAATAAATGAAGGTTTCTATCTTCTGCTATCAAATTTTATCAATGTATGAAGTTTTGAATAGTAATGTTTGGAACATTCAACCTTTTCATTCTTAGACCAGTCAATCTTGAGAAATCCTAGGCGTTGATTGGGATATCATCTTTGGAATTGTCGTTGAAGTGCTTTAAAATTATCCATTTTTTTTTAATAGTCATCTTTAAATATTCATAAATCAGTCAGTTTTAGAGACTGAGTTGATTGAAGTTTATTTCTCTTTATTTAAAAACAAATTTTTTTTTAAATTTTTTAAAGCATTTATAGACTTATGTTATGCTATGTAGTTATTTTTAAATTAGACCCTTATTATAGATAAATTTTTATTATTAAAGTTTTACAAATTAGCCATTGGACCTTGAATTGTATAT
>JAPMOQ010045390.1:2556931-2583620 GCA_026543055.1 Argiope trifasciata
AGAAAAAGCAACTTTCAAATTTTTTTTCATTTCATACATATACATACTGAAAATTACATTTTTATATGTTTCATTTGCAATAATTATTTATTTTTTAATTTGAAATTTTGTCAATCTGATGGCAACATATTGATGGAAGATAATTTTTTCCCTTTCACTCATAACATACTTGTGATGATTAAATTTTATTGTTTTGTCCAAAATATAGTTATAGTTAAAATATTAGTAAATATAGTTAAAATATTTTTAAATTTTTTCCATTTTTCTAAGATTTAATTTGCAATAATAGTCGATTTTTTTCTAATTTAAAATTTTGTCAATAGGATGGCAACATGCTGGTAAAACCTTATCTTTTTCCCCTTGACGTGCTCCTGCAAATTAAATTTTATTGTTTTGTCCAAAACATATTAAAAAATATGGTTTAAATATTTCTTAAAAAATTCGTTAAAAATAGAAGCTTAAGTTTTATGTTAAAACACTGATACTATTAGAAAGCTAATTTTTTAATCTTTAAATTGATACAAAAATCATATAGTGCAATAATATTTTCGGAAGTTATAGCAGAGAAACGTCGAAATTTCGATTAATTTTTAATTAATTAAAATTTAAAAAAAAAGGGCTCTGAGGTGCACATTCCCGACCTCCAAGGTATACATGTACCAAATTTGGTAGCTGTAGGTAAAACGGTCTGGCCTGTAGAGTGCCAACACACACACACTTTGAGCTTTATTATAAGTATAGGTACATCTGTATTGACAGATTTATAAATTTAATTATTTAGATTTGTCAAAATACTGTATTAATAAAACAAATTAATACAACATACAATGTACTAATTTATTTTAAGGTTCAATTATATTTCTTTTTTTTTAAACTTTAGCGTCGCATTGAGAAGAAGAAAAATCTTTAAAATTATTGATTTTTTGTAAAAAAAAGTAATAAAATTTTGTTTGCCATAAAACGTGATGGGAAAAAAAGTGTTTGGAAATGCAACCTTTTCAAATTTAAATTCACTTATTGATTACCACACTTATTTTTAGAAAAAGCATATATCCCATTTCATGTCTAAATGAGAGAAAAGGAATGTATTGAATGTTCAGTTTAACAATTCAGAAATGAAGTTTATTGCACTGAATTTCAATAACGTGTGTTAGCTTTTTTTTTTTTTTTCCACTTTTATAATATGTAGATGAAAGAAATTCTCCGATTTCTAATGCGGTTGATGTTTTTAATTATATGCTATACTACAAAATTCCAATTGCTTTATTCTGTTATATTGTTTGCAAGATCATAAAATTAAAGCATTTGTAATTAATTGGTAAAATCTGGAGTTATTGTATTAATATAACTAATATTGAAATTCTTTTGAAAATCATAATTTTCATTAAATTTATATAACATTGAATACTCAGTAGATTGCGATATGCTCAAAATCATGTGTGATTATCAATTAAATTGTTTTAGTAAAAACTGTTGCAAAGAAGAAACATGTAATGAGTTTCAAAGACAGTGTATATTATTTTTAAAAAAAGGATGTTTATACTCCTGGAATGATTTATTTGTGATTTTTACTAGTAAGAACTTTCAAATCAGAAATTTGAATTAGTGAAGAGTAATGAAATTCAGTATGTTATAAAATCTTGTTAAAAATTCTTTAATTATTATTTCTTTAGAAAAGTTTGTTTTTACCATGTACTTATTCAATATTCTGGAATCTCAAATTAATTTTAAGCTTAAATTTTTACAACTAATCCTTTAGTTATTAGCAGATATGCATTTAAATAGTTCCATTTTTTGCCCCCTTGCATTAGATTTTATCTCATTATGTCATTCTATATTTTATGTGTATCTTAAAGAAATCTTCTTTACAGCCAAAGCAGCATTATTAAATAAATCCAGTCGTGTATATCGTGTCAGAACATATGCAGAATACCAAAAATGGGCCAATCAGCAATTAAACTCTGGCAAGCAAGAAAATAAGAAACCTTCACCATCAGAATCTAAATCTACAGTCTCCAAGCGAAAGAATAGTGGAAACACAGAGTAAGTAATATTAGTATTTTGTCTTAGCATTGAAAATATATACAAAAAGTTATAGATACAATTATAGAATACTAGCCGCCTTTGGCGACCAGCTGGTTCGCCATGAGTAATGCGCTCTCAAATTTTCAATTAAATCACATATTCATTAGCCTTGAAGTAATTCTGGGCATTGATTGGCCTGAAATTAATATATTTTTTTCAGAGATGATGGACGGAAAGTTCTAAAAGAACACGTTTTCCTAATAATATTCTTTAATTTTATAAATCAGTCAGTTTTAATTATTAATTTAGAAGACTGATTGATGTAGCAACTTTTATTTAAAATATTAATAAAAATATTGTAAAATGTGGCTCACAGAGCAAAGTATGAATAAATCTAAAACTCATCATTCATTAATACATTGTTTGACTCTAGCTGCATAAAATGTAATAATTTACTTTATTAAGATCAAATTAATAGTATTAAACAATATATATGCCTATTAATAATATTTTACAAATTGGCCATTGGACCAAAATTCGAATGCATATCCTGTATAAATAAAGATAAATTATTGAATTAATGATTAAAATATTGCAAACTATCATAGAATTCTTTGCCTTGCATTTTTTAAAGAAAATATCACATTTTATATATCGTTTATTTTATCCAGTCACATGCTAAAAGTTGCATTTTTTTTAGATTTATATGCAATGATAGTTTTTTTTTTTTTTTTTAATTTGAACTTCTGTTATTGTTTTCTTTTATTTTATCCAGTCACATGCTAAAAAAACATGGTTAAAATATTGCTTTAAAAATTTGTTAAAAATAGAAGCTTAATTTATAGATTAAAACACTGATACCATTAGGAAGCTAATTTTCAATCTTTAAATTGATGTAAAAATCATGTTTGTACGATAATATTTTCGGAAGTGACCGTGGGGAAACGTCGAAATTTCGTTTGAATTATAGTTAATTCAAATTCTAATTAAAAATTCGAAAATATGGCTCTGAGGTGCACATTCCCGACCTCCAAGGTATACATGTACAAATTTGGTATCTGTAGGTCCAACGGTCTGGCCTATAGAGCACCGACACACACACACATTGAGCTTAATGTATTTAACTAATCTATATCTATACTTATAATAAAGTTATTCACGATTTTCAAAAAATTTTATTCTAACCCTTGACTATATGTTTCCTTCTTTGAAATTCTATATGCCTTATTAGCAAATAAAGATATATCTAAAAAGTTTTAATTAAGATTTTTCATTTTTCCAATTTTCTCTCTCTTTTATTTAAATACTGCTTAGCAGTTTCTGTTTTATAATATAAATTATTTACCTACACCCATCCTGAGTTCATTATTTTATGTTTATTTGATTATTGTCATTATAATAGCATAAATTTTCAGGAGCTCTGTTGCATGCAGTATGGATTTAATACCTGAAGATGATGAAAATGAGGCAGAAACTGCAGATGGTAATTTAAGATCTGTAATGTTCCCTTATTTTATTTGTTATACTCATTGGCAATTTTCTTTGCCACCAACCACTGAAATTATTTGTTTCATTTTATTTATATTAAAAAAAACATTAATTATAAATAATAAATATTTGATAATTAAACTCAATAATTTTATGGTGTTTAAAAAAATCGTGAAAGCAAATATTTTGAAATCTGATTTTTCATATAATAAATATGAAAAAGATGGTTATTATTCTAACAGTTTTGAACTTTACATTTTACCAATTTAACATTAGTCATCATGAGATAGTTTGTTGATAAAATTATACATGTTCTTTTATTCTCTATCAATATATTATTATTATAATTCTCAATAAAGTAAATTGATTATTACATGATTGTAATAATATATTTTTGTACTTATATTTTTAAACCTTTAAAAATAATTTGCTATCATGCAGCTTAGAATATAAAGTATAATAGCAGCAATATATATTTTTAATAGAAAATGTAGCAAATGTTTCTGAGGAAAGACTAATTAAAAGTATAATCATATTTAATCAAAAAACACTTGTGACATAGTTTTAAAATTAATAGATGCTTTTTACTAAAATTAACAGAAATTTTGCATTTTGATATAACAGTTTAAATATAATTTCAAAAATTGGGAAGTTGAATAATTTGTACTGTTTTAGCATAATTTATCCAAATAGTTGTTTTGACTCTTCTGCTACTATTTTAATTAGTTACAAAACCATGCATTTTTTTTTTTTTTTACTAACCACTCAATTTTGTACTTATAAGATAAAGCAGTTAAAAGTATAATTACTGGATATTTAAGCTGAACATGGAAACACGCCCTGATTATAAAACATTTATACTAGGTAATCAATTAATATATTTATAATACATTTTGTCATTGTGTAGTCACATTCTTTAATATACATATAATATTAGTGAACTAATGGTGCCACTTATCCATACATATAAGAGTGAACGAAACTTTAATTTGTAATTGAATGGTGTGAAAAGAAAAGTGAATGCTTTTTATTATAACCAAGCATTTGAGGGCTTTGACAGTAGATATTGCATAAGCTACCATGAGAATTGTACTTTGACATTTTTCTGGTTACTAAAAAGAAAATAATGTAACTTGCTAATATATTTCTTTTATAATCTGGATAAGACTTAACGTTCATCCTATAATAACATTGTACATATTTTAACTTTCCAAGCAACCAAATCAGTTTTTCATCTCGTGCAAAATCAGATTCCATAAGTAAAATATTCATTTATACTGAATGCGTCGATCATGTTAATCTAACTATAAATTTTAAGAAAGTGTGATATTTAAACATGAAGTGTTGATATTTAAACATAAGCCTAGGCTTTAACTGGTAAATTTATTCTGCAGATACTAATTGCTTGATCCAATTATGCAAGTAAATTTTTGCTTTTCGCCTTTAGAATTACCGCCAACAAAACGAAGAAAAGCTGCCGATGAAGAAAACGAAAGCGAAGAGGTCTCGTCGACGGCGCGGGTCTTTGAAGAAGAGAACAACTGGTAATAACAAATGATTGTAAATATATCATATATAATTTTTCTATACCTGTGTATGTTAAGAGGAAGGTTAAGCAAGAGTGGTGTAAAGAATTTTATTTGTAATCACTTTTGAAATACAATATGATTTTAGACATTTTTCTTTTGAGTTTCCTCATCATTTCATGTAGTAGATTGTTTACAGAATTTAGTGACACAGCCATATTTAAACCTTTATTTTTTTTTTTAAACCATTTATATCCATCTCTTAGTAAATAACTTTCTTAATTTTCTATTTGGATACTATAAAATTGCTAATACATTTTGCACCTATTGTAAACATTTTTATGAGCAGAGCCTTCTACTGGAAAACAAGTAATACAATTTATTATAAACATGACCATCAGGTTAAGATTACAAATTACACAAAACTTATTATTACTAGCAAATGTTTGACAATATATTTAGAATCACATCATTGGCCTTTCTAAAATTCTTGGATTTCCTTTAAATTTTAACGTTATAAACAGCATATAGATTTGTGTCTTTTTTTTTTCCCGCCTATGTCATAATTCTTGGTTACATATTTGATTATCTAACTGTGCATCCGATTTTGTATTAAAGTACAAACAAGAGAAATATATTTAAAATTGAATTTTTGTAAATCTGTAAATAGATGTATAGTACAGAAAAAAGGAAACATTTCATATGAATTAAACTTATTTATTAATCAGTCTATTCTTTTTTACTTGATATTTCATTTAAATAACGACAAAGTGTTTGAGAGTGATGATTAATAGTTCCAACTAGTTGTGATGGAATATAGTCCAAAGTTTGTGCAAGTTGCTGATGAACATCTTTTTTCAAGGCATCATTTAGTGACTGCAATTGACTCTTACTATAGAATGTACCTTCTATAATACCAGCTAGAAGGAAGGAAAAGAATAAAAATTAAATTAGAAATATAATTTTAAAATAAAAGGTTATTCAATAAAAGGTTCAGATTTATTCAAAAACCTACCCATGAGAATTACATAAGGTGTTTTTTTACTCAGTTGAAGCACTTTATTGACATCTTGATCAGGGCAAAATAGTAGGGCAGTTTTTGATTGAAAAAGATGCAATATGGAAGTAAACGGTGTGTCTTGAACTGCAAGTTTTACAACTTCAGGACTGTATATATGAAAGAAGAGATCCTGTTAGAAAATTTGAAAAAGATTAGACACATAAATACATACTATGTTGCTAACTTTGAATAAGAAATACTAGGAAAAATACCTGTTATTTAATTCTGTAAACCATAATGTTTTCTCTAATATTAACCATTTGCATTCGGATGGTGCATCATTTTGATGCTTTATTTATTTATTTACTATTATTATTGTTTAAAATGTTTACTGAGTTGTTAGAAGACACAATTACTTTTTCCAAGGAAATTCAACTTCGAAAAATAAAAATATTTGTTTTGAGTACTAAACAAGATAGGTATTAGAAAGAATATGTATCATATTACTTTTTTGAGTTGAAAGGAAAAACAATTCTAATGAGCTGTTTAACAAAGAGTTCATAATATGTTAATAAATTACTCGTAATTTTGGTGTCTATGAATACGATGCATGAGTTACAATCAGATATCTCTAAATGTAGAAGTGAAATATTTTCATTCAGTGCATGGGAGTCTGTACATCATATACATGAAAAGAATGAAAGTTAAGGAGATTACAGTTTTATTTATATTCTTTTACAGTTTTAAATAATGCTGTTTCTCAGATATTTCCAGATCAACTGAATTACAAAAAATGTCCCCCCCCCCCCCCCCAAATACAATTGATAAGAAAGGTGGTTCTTTTTACTTAAGGAAAATTTATTTAAAAAGAAACTGAGTAATTTTTATACTGTTGAAAAGTATTTGTGAAGCAAACTTATTTATAACTGTTTTGAAATAAAAGAATTTATAAAAACATTTCATTAATATTAAAATGTGAGATAAAATATTAAAAAATATATAAACTAACATTAATTCATATTAGTATTAGGCAGACTGCAGTGTCAAAAGCTTCAGAATTAGTTGCAAATATATGATGAGAGCTATAAACTTGCATTTTAAATGAAAATTTAATTTGAATGTGTTTTATTAAATATTAAGTCATTTTTTTTGCATAATTTTGATGAGATGCATTATTATAAAATATAACAATGAGATTTAAGTATTAAATGGGATCTGCTTCTATTAGAAAGATACATATATGCGATTCATCGGTTATCACTCATAACAGGTATTAAACCCATACAATAAACAGAATCGATGAATGATTATCATATGTAGTTTTAATATTTGTAGCAAATTGACACTTATAAATGCTTTCTTAAAGAAGTTGTAAACTTTGAGTTATACATTTAATATTCGAATGAATTGACACATAATCAATGTTCTCTTGGCAGGTAGTTGAAAATAAATTACAATTAAAGTAAAGATGAAATGCTTGAATAAACAAGTGATGATGATCAAATGTCTAGAATGATGTTAGTTATTATAGGAAGAGGTTACTGGGCTTAACTTTTCAAAAATGTAAGAATATTAAATATAAGTATTTTTAAAAAATCTAACTTGGAGTCCCTGCTCTGTGTATGCAAAGAACAATACAAATAAATTGTTTAAACTAAATTTTATACATCTGTAGGGAATATATAGTAAAAGAAAAATTTAAAAATATGTCATAAAAATCAGTCAGCTTCATTTGTATTAAATAATAGTAATTAACACCAAATTCTGTGGAGCAGATGTTGGGTAACTTAGTTTTAACATAAAAACAATAATATAATTACTTCGTAATTAATATTTTTCACTGCACTTTCTTTTACCAATGGAAATTTTAACTTCCATGTCAACATAGGAAATAATTTTCCTAATTAGACACAGAAACCTTGAAATGTTTGACAATTGTATTATATGATAATGTCAATGAATATACTTTTTATGGTATTTTCCAGGTGTTTTCAAAAAGAAAATAAAGCCAAGACTTCTATCTTGAAGTCTTGGCTTATTTGAAATAGTTCTTAAAACATGTGACTGCTGTCAATCCAGGCTTTCAGCAGGAAGACACAATATCAATATTAGTTTCCCTAATTAAACTTTTAACATTCATTTTTCAAAACAGTAAATGGACTGAAAACAGTTTGGGCTGAAATGCTTCTTAAATGAAATTTAAAATTTTATCTAATGTTCTCAAGGTAATATTTTTTTTAAAGAAAACCAAGCTTACCAAAGAGACACACTTTCTTTAAATAGAAAAGGTTTCTTATTATATGTACAGGTATCTAAAATTCTGATAGTGAATCACTTTGAATTTTTTAAATACTGGTATCCAAAAGTAACGCATAAAGATAAATGCCTAGTCTTTATTTGATTAAATTTTCAAATGAATACACAATTACATCTATTAATTTTCACACATAGGTGATTTGTGAATTAAGCAAGCTTGAGGATCTCAGTTCTTAAATTATTATTTTTCAGCAATCTTTTTTACTATCTATAATCAGTAAAATAATACTTCCACTTAAGAAAATTAAAATTTGGCCCAAGGATGAAATTTCAAATCACATTATTATATATGTTAATTTTATACTGATATTCAATTCAAAATGAATTGAAAAATTCACTCTCTAATTTTCATTTCCTTTAGGTAGCAGTTTGCTTCAATGTTTTAAAAGTCAAATGTATAGTGAATTGCTGAAAACTGCCATCTGATTCAGTCATTGATTGATAGTAAATATAATTGTTAATTTTATCTATCTTTCTGATTTATTAGAATGATTGAAGAAACATCTCTAAGAACTAGATAGCAAAACTGCTGTAAGACTAAGCAATTTCTAAAAATGAATTACATTGTATTGAAGAACCTTGAAATACACTGAACCACAAGAGAAATTCCTATGCATCTCATCTTATAATGCAATACAGATTACAGGAAACATTCTACTTTCACAATTTTTTCATAAAAAAAACTTTTTTTATCAAAATGTTTATTTTTCTACATATGTTATAGCATTAAGTAGTCCTAAATGATCACTTTGCTATTTAGCTTTTCGCTTTATCTTAAAATATAATTAATCATAAAACAGGGAATTTTAAATAAAAGGTTCCCCGTTAGCCAATATTTCCATTGGTTTGACATAGAAAATTCCAATCTACAGTGGATTTTTAACACTGTAGAATAAAAAATATTGCATAATGTTTGGAATTAATTAGATAAAACTTCCAATAAAAAATATGACAAGAAACTACTGGAAAAGTCTTCGTAAAACTGATTTTGCAATTATAATCATCTCTCTGATCCACTGAAAATAAATATCAAAATACCAATAAAATTTGAAAATCTGAATCATTTTGTACTTTTTTAATATTAAAATTATATTATGATCAATATTTTATGATTATTAAAAATGGCCAATTAGTGACTCAAAGAAACAATAAAAATGGATTTTTAGTATGAGGATTCAATTTTGATTGTTGACAAACTATTTACTGCGAGTAGCAAGAATGAAAAAATTAAGTCTGCCCGGATCTTATATAACAAGCAACAAGTTACATTTCTTCTTCTTCATTTAATTTATAAGGGAATATATTTTATTTTCAAAGCATAGAAGATAAAGCTTCCATCTCAATTGATAATAAAGTTCTAGACATTTTTTTCCCCTCAAATTAAAAAACTTTATATGGTATTCATTGGTAATATTACAGGTATTATAGCTCAATTAAAATACTTCTCTATAATAAAGAAAAACACCAGTTTTGCAATTTTCAAAATTATTTTAACCAATTCTAAAATAATTCTTCAGTTTTAAATACCTATTTGATTCATAATATGAAATTTATACATCTAAAAAATATTAATAACTATAGTTGAGTTAGACATCAGTAAATTGCAATTGCTCAAGGCTTTAGGAGTGAAAAAAATATGGAAGTATTCTTTTTCATAATTATATTTGTTATATAAGAAACAAATTATATATATAGTTTGTATATAAATCTATACCAAGAATTTCTGCAGTTATTAATCTGTTATTATTACCAGTATGTTTCTTTATCTCAATTAATCTACACGTAAAAAATAATAATTCTTCTTTACTTGTTGTTTTTATAAAGGAAGGGATCTTAATCAGACTCAAAAATCAGTGGCACAGCAATTCAAACAAAATTAAAATTTAAACCTTTTTTTATATACATAAAAAGAATATTGCAATAAACTAATTTAAAAAAATCCCAATGCATTCAGCCAACAGCAAGTTTGATATCAAATGTATTCATTAATAAATATTTAAGAAAGAAGGAATATATAAGTATATGGTTATTACAATGAAATTCAAATTATATTTTAATATCTTATAATTATTGAAATAATTTTTTAACTTCATAATATTTTCAGTTTTAACAATATCAGTATTAGCTGACATTCTAAGAATAGTCAATATACTAAAATGATTAAGAAATTTCATTGGGAATTTACCCTGCCCAATAGAAATTCAGAGTTCCTTAAATAGTACATAAAAAATGTTTCACAATATATCACACCGACATACAAATAAATATAAAAATCTACATTCAATAAAATCAAAAAATGGTAATTTCAATAAGTTAATAGTTAAATTTAAAAACCATCTAAAACAAACAAAACACAATAGAGAAAAATGTACTATTTGATGCTTAATTTCATAAAGGAAAAGTTACTTACCTTTTTAAAAAACATATTTCGAACATCTCTGGTTAATCTGTCAGTTAATGAAGTAAGATGGTAAAACATTATCATTTTTGAAGACTTCCAATTTTGCTTCAGTTCTTTTGCAAGTATTGTTTCATAAGGATGTGCCTTTTCTTCTTCTAAAATGACAGCTTTTGTGCAAGTTTGCCAATCAGGAATTTTTTTAGGTATAGATATGGGCTTACAAACTTCAATCATTCTTTTTCTATCAAAATGAGGTTCTGGAGGATTACGAGAGTGAAAAGTACTTTGGCGAGTGTGACTGATATGGATCATGCGCACACAGTTTGAAATAGAAATTTGGTTGACTGAAATAAACAAATCACATACTAATGGCTCCATTTATGAATTTCAAAAACTAATGTACAGTATGAAAAATATTAAACATCTATGCAATTTAAATATGAACAAGCTTAATATAAATCATTTATTTTTTGATTACTATTATATCAATCAAATGAGACAAAGCAACATTATATGAACAGGACTATTACCATAATAGGTTTATGTACATAAGTATTAAAGATAATTAAAAGTAATTTTCAAAATTTCTATTTTCTAGATTCATTTTAAACTAGATATAAATAAATCCCCAAAAATAAATTAATTCATAAATCATTTCCTATTTGCACAATCAAGATATAGTTTTCATATCATATGATATACTTTAATACAATTTTTATATATTTCATATGATCAATTTCAATATCTTTATTAAAAAATAATAAACTTATAAAGCAGTTTAACAATACAAAAGTCAACAGTATTGACAACAAATGAAGAGGCCGATCACATAAAGATGAATTATAGTTATTTAAACGTATACAATTTATATTAGAGAAAAGATTTAAAGCATGATTTGGGATTTTATTAATCAATTTCTAATAAAACTTTTACCAGTTATTGCTAATATATGAAAATATAATTGCACTATAAAATAAGAAGTATTCTATATTTAAAAAAGAAAAAAAAAATGTAGAATCACATTTTAAATAGAAATATGATAAGTTTAATTGTATATGTGGAAATTCTGAGATGTGCTAAATAATACTTTTACTTAAAAATAGCTTTTCTTTCATGATAATAATAATTTTTTTAATTGAAACTAAAATAACTTTGAAAAATTAAATGGTTTATTTTATAAATGTTTTACTGTTTGATATATGTTTTTTTATAGGCCAGACATTTTAGTGTCTACATCCAAAAATGTAACAAAGTAAAATAAACATATTATTAAAAAAAATCAAAATAGAAACAGTAAGCAAACAAAACATCAGTATAATTATAAAAATATACTATAACAACAGTATAATAAAAATAGTATAATAGTAATGTCTCAAAAAATAATATGTCAAATATACAGTGGCACAAAAAATTAAGAGTACACCTTACTTCTACTTGATAAATCCTAACTCCATTATAAATATTGTAACCAAGAAGTGCAAATATGTTTTTATTTTTACACATAACAAATTGTTTATTAACGAGTAAAAATAAAGAAGAATCAACGAAAATTTCTAAATTGAAAAGTTTTGGGAGCATTTTAAATAAATATACTCAGAATTTTGCCTCAAAAAATCAAGAGTACACCATTGAAATTTCGGCAATATCTTGCCTAGAAACAAAGTGACAAAAATTTCATGTCTTTTGCTTCTTTTAATGGTCTTTAAACATCATGATATCAATTCAAACAATTTTTTGTAGAATCTGAAAATATTTTACCCCATTTATCTTGTAGCACTTGTTTTAAATGGATTTGTTTATAATCTTGAATTTTTGAATCACTTTTTCGAGTATGACCAATAATATATGATAATATTCAATGTCAGTGTTGTCAGGGTACTGAGTTGGTGTATCTTGTAGCACTTGTTTTAAATGGATTTGTTTATAATCTTGAATTTTTGAATCACTTTTTCGAGTATGACCTATAATATATGATAATATTCAATGGCAGTGTTGTCGGGGTACTGCGTGGGTGTATGTAACTGCTGTTTACAATGAAAAATACACCATTTTTTTTACGTTACATGCATTCTGTTTGAAGTTGTTGTCCTGCTGAAAATGGAATTTTCATCTAAGCTCAAATTTTTACCCCATTCCTTTAGATTGCTGTGACTATCTGGTTCGTTCAAAATGCTGTAGAAACTTTTCAAATCATAGACACGTATTGCTGAAACTGTGAAATGCCATTAGAAAAACTGGATATACAAGTTGCATTATTAGAGAGAAAACTTTCATGAGCTTGCAAATTCTGAAAAAGCATTTGAAGTTTGCAGAAACTCACCAAGTGAAAACCAATAACTTTTGGATGAAAGTTAACCATATATTTTTGGCAGTGACAGCCATTGCATTGCATGGAGAAAGCCTAATACTTCTTTGGATCCAAAAATTGTACGTCCTAGAGTTAAACATGGTAGTGACACCGTCATGATTTGAGATTGCATGCCTTCATTCAGGGTAGGAAATTTAATTCGTATAGATAATTATAAATCATATGGTTTACTTGAATATACTATGCAGAAATGTAAAGAAAAGTGCTAAGAAGTTGGGTTTAGATGGTAATTTCCTTTTACAGTAGGACAATGACGCAAACAAAATGCTCATAAATGTCAAAATGTAGTCTTTTTCATTGTGAATAGCAGTTACACACACTACCACAGTACCCTGACATGTGCCATTGAATATTACCATATATTTGAGCCATATTCGAAATAGTGATTCAAAAACAAGAAATTTTAAACAAAATCCATTTAAAACAAGTGGTGCATAAAGAATGCAGTAAAATATCTTCAGACATAACTGAAAATTGATCAAATCAAAACCATGACATTTAGAGGACATTATAAAAGCCAAAAGACATTCAATTTAACTGTGGCACTTTCTTTCTAGGCGAGATATTGCTGAAGTTTCATTGGTATACTCTCAGTTTTTTTAGGCAAAAATTTGAGTATATGTATTTAAAATGCATCTGAAAATTTTCAGTTTTGAAGTTTTTCATTGGTTTTTCTTTACTTTCCCTCTAAATTAAATCATTTGCTATATGCAGAAATAAAAATGTGTTTGTACTTTTTGGTAATGTGTTATTTATATTAAAAGTTGGATTTGTCAAGTAAAAGGAAGGTGTACTCTCAATTTTTGGTGCCATTGTATATCGCAAATGAAAATATCGGGGGAATCAAAAATATATACTCTATTTTTCTCCCTCATTTTTTTTGATGCTCTTAAGTGAACTATAGAGCAAATTATATAAATTTATGGAGGGACTGCATAGTTATATATATATATATACTTAGTATGAGAGAGAAAACTTAAAACAGTTTATGTTTGGAAAGTAAGTTTTGCAATAGTTCATAGTTTGTTTTTTAATTGCAGAACCTTTAAAAATTTTGTATTTGAAAATAAACATAAAAAAACATATTCACATTCAAAAATATCTTTGTTACATATACATATAAATTTTAATGGACTGATGGTGAATTCATCTATACTTATAATAAAGCTCAACATGTGTGTGTGTGTTGGTGCTCTTCCATTCCACCTAAAGCTATCAGATTTGGCATGTGTATACCTTGGACACTGCAAATGTGCACCTGGCAGCTATTTTTTAAAATTTTAATTAGAAATTGAATTAATTAAAAACTAAGCGATATTTTGATAAACATGATTTTCGTATCAAGTAAAAGATTAAAATATTAGCTTTCTATTTGTATCAAAGTTTTAACATATAACTTAACTTTCTATTTTTAACAAATTTTTAAAGAAATATTTTAACAATATTTTTCAACAATATGTTTGGGACAAAATAATGAAATATAATCTACACGATCACACCAATGCAAAAAAATTAGCTTTTATCAAAGTATTGCCCTCATATTGACAAAAGCTCAAATTTAACTTATACAATATATGCATTCAAATTCTGGCCCAATGGCTAATTTGTAAATTTTTAGTAATAAATATACAGATTGTTTTGTACTGTTGGTTTGGTCTAAATGAAGTAAATTATTACATTTTATGTATTTTGAGTCAAATGCTTTGATGATTAGCAAATTTTAGGGTTTTTTTTTGTCACTTGGCTCTGAGGCATATTTAACAAAATATTTGTACTAATATTTTAAGCAAAAGTTGTTACATCAATCAGTTTTCTAAATCATTAAAACTGACTTATTTATTTTTAAAAAATGATTATTATTATTAAAATGTGCTCTTTTAGATATTTCCGTCATAGAGAAAAAATCAATTTCAGGTCAATTGATGCTTGGAATTTCTCCCAGGCTGATAATCAAATGAATATTTGCTTGCATATAGGAATGAGTGTGTGTGTGCTCTACACACCAGAAAATACAATTTAGTGCTACCACACATGGTATATATAGATTTATTTTGGTGGATGAAAAAGTATATCAAGACAGATTTTTTTCAAAAATCTTTTGATTCATTAAAAATTAAGCTACCATTTGGAATTTTTCTGCAATAACTTCTGATAATATTACAGAACAAAACTTTTTTTTTTTAATCCTCAGTTAAAAACATTTTTCATTGATAACAATATATTAACTACAAATTAATATTCTATTTTTAATGAAGTTTTCTTAAATATTAAAACCTATTTTTCAACAATTAATTTTTCACATACTGAAAGTAGAATTTGACCTGCAAGACCACAGTAAAAGTATATCAGTGCTTTGCCATCACTGTCAAAAACTAAAACTGAATGATTAAAGTAATTCTGATTTCAAATTAAACCAAGGAAAGTGTAATGTTAAGTATGTGCTTAAATGGAAGCATAATGTTATGGTATAAGGCTTCTACAACAACATAGGTTAAATATATTTGAATATATTTGGCTGAACAGTTATAAAAAGAGCAAGATACATAAGTATTTATTTGAAAATTTTAGAACACATTACTCCTGGCAAACCAGCTGGTCACCACAGACAGCCAGTAAATAACTACTTATTTATTTTTTTAATATAAATACATTTTGTTTAAAAATGTAAAAATGACATCCTAAAAACTTGTAAGTCAAATTATAAAATGAAAATCTGTTAAGTTTAATGAAAACAAAACTTTCCAAAATTCATAGCTAATTATTTTTTTTTCTGATATTACTTACATTTTTATGGCTTTGGCAACTAGAATTAAAATAATTTTTTAAAAAATGAAATAGAATATCAAATTTAAACAGAACACTTTGTTAAACTAATGTCAAATAAAGATGAGCATGTATCGATGAAATACTTTTTCACATTTTAAAGAAATTATAATATTACTATGAGATTTTATTAGAAAAAAAAGAATACTACTTTTAATTCTGTAATTATTTGCCTGACTGCTTTTAAATATGGGGAGGGGGGAAAGGTATTATATTTAAATGAAGTCTTCCTAAACTAATTATCCATTAACAATTTTTTAAAATTAATTTTTGATTTAAAGATGTAATGTAATTATAAAAATATGCTGTTCTAACAAAGTTCACAGACTGAAATAAGGAGTGCTTCTTCATTTGAAAAGAACTGGTTTACTTTTCTGACTTTCGCTAGTTAAAAATTAATCTACAGATGCAGTTATAAAATGAGATAGAAAAATATAACTACCCAAAACATAAGTAAAGTAATATCTGGAGTAGCAAACGAAAGGAATTTCTGATGAAATAGTAACAAAACTGTTATAATGTTCTTTGCTTCCACAAGAAAAAGAATAACTCAAATATTTAACAGGTTACAACTAGGTTAATGTCTGCAAATCATGCATATCTCCTAAGAAAAGCAAAATTAATGTGCCTTCAATCAATGCAATTTTAGAATATTGATATGCATATACAAATATAACAAGGTCAAATATAAATTTATTTTATTTTAAAAACAATTGCTGTTTTTTTTAAAAATGAGCAAAACGTTGTTTAAAACGTGCAAAGAAATAAATACAGCTTTTAGTGATGTTTAATAATTTGCTTTTTAAGCATCAATATTTCACCAATATGCAGTTAAATAATTTAAAATTCCTTAATGTGCTTTATAAATACATTTATAATAAAATATAAATCCACGTTTATCATGAGGGCGAAAAAGTAACAATCTTGCTTATTGGAGTAACTCAGAGTGTGGATTTTAAGTAACATCTTTAGTCACTTAATTATAAACTCTAATATTAGCTACATAAGATATAATTGAATTTCGTATTTTTACAATTTCTAAGCACTTATCTTTGTTTTCATTAAACTTAACTTAGTTTCATGATTTTTGTAACAAAAGTCAAATGAAATGAATTTTTTTAAAAAGCATAAATATTTTAAACTTAAAATAATGTAATGAAAAATAATAACACACGTCAATTCAAAGCATTTGAAAATAAAAGATAAAAAATTCAGATGTTTCAATAATTAACTTACAAAGTTTATTGCACAACATTGCTGCTCTAGGGATAACAAACAGTAAAAAAAAAGTTTTCTCCTCAGAAATTTGTACAAATCACATTAATTTTTGCACATTATGTCCATGCCGCTTCCATTTGCTTTTGTTTACATAAGTTAAAAAGATTTGCGCTGAATGCAACCGTAACTGATTCTCTTAGTTCTATCACAGCCAGACTAGATATTTTGTACAGCTGAACAATCAGAGATAGTTTATATCCACAATCCGTTTATAAAAATAAATAAATGAAATGAAATAAAAAAAAGACGAATGTAATTACTTTGCGTATTAATGTTTCTCAGTTAACATGTTATTTGAAAATTGCCTCTTTGAGAAATCATTCAGCAGAAAGATGAACAGGCATTCTTTCTATGAATGATGCTTGATTAATTGTTGTCCAAACTTCACATTATACAATAGAAAATAGAAAAGGAAAACTTGATTTAAATCCCTATACCAAATGCAAGCATCTGGCTCAGAGTGTGTGGCAGTTTATATTGAGTAGTCGCACCAATGGGGAAATTAAATTCCGAGCAGGATTGAACTCGGGACCTTATAATTTGCAGCCCCGTAACATATCCACTTGACAAAAATGTATACTCATGTCTGGAAATTGTTATCTGGCTTATGAACTTACCACGACATTACTCCACCTCCAGTGAATTGGATGTGAGACGAACGATGTCAACGTATCAAGTGTTTTTGTCGGGCGACGAACGGTTTTTTTTTAATCGCGCCAAGTGCTGTGGCAACTTTTGCTGCCAGTGAAGGGCACCACGAAGGCTGCGTTTTTTAGAATCCAGGGTCACTAATGTGCATTCTTGAGGTTTCGAACTCGGGATCATTGCGTCCGTAGTCATGTTACATAACCCCTAACAAAAGCATACACTCGTGTTCGGAAGTTGTTATTTGACTTATGAACTTATCACCACATGTGTTTGAGTAATGGGATTCACAAACAGACAGACATATATATTTCAAAAAAATATTTTTTTCGGTCTGGTGAAGGTTTGAAGTACAGAGATTCGTAAAATATTGAGTCTAAATTGTTTTAATGATTACGAAATTTTCTCTTTACATAAGAGGATATAAAAAAGTGAAGGTATTTTTTTTTAAAAAATATTTATGAATTGTATACATTAACATTAAGCATGTAAAACTTTATACTGGATTAAATAGACGTTTCTATGCACATCTTGGAAATAATTTCATATTTAGAAAATTATAAATGCATATATTTGTGCACACTAGCTGTAATAAGACTTTCAAATTAATATTTTATAAATTCAAATTCAAATTAAGATCACATATGAGCGACTGTAAAAATCGGAATCATAATTGCTTGTATACATCTGTAGCAAAATATAAAATGAGTAAAATTTGTTTAGAATTATATATATATGGAAAAATTGATTTGGATATATTTTTTAATTTAATATATAAACAACTTTTATATGTTCCTTTTTTTTGACATCGTGTGTTTGGTATTATTTCAATGTAATAGACACAACTTGAAATGATGACTTTGGGCCATTGCATTATAATGATAAGTGCAATAAAAATATTTTCAACATAAAACACTTCTCTACGAATACAATGACATCCCCCCCTCCCTCATAAAAATATCAAACACGATATTTCGTAGTTATCATTAACTTAGAAAAAAAATCTTAAATATTTTATTTTAAAATCTTTTTAAGGTTACCTTAAGTACGTAAGTAAAGTAAAACCTAAGTGATATGACCTGATCTTCGTAAGCACAAAACAAAAAATTTAAAAGTGTAGTTTTTTTTTTTTTTTTTTTTTTTTTTTTTTACCAACAGGAAACAAATATAATATGGTCCTTAGACTCTCGCTCATAACACCAAAAATTTCACCGTTTGTCGATATCTTACAATATTTCTGGTTAATTTTTTGGTACTATGTTCTTTCTATTTGGTTTATTAAGATATCTTGTTTTCAATAGAAGAATTAACTTTCAAAACTGGAAAACTCTCTTTTGAAAAAGCTCTAGAAGCTTTTTTCACCAAAGGCTTCGAAAATCATATTCACACATCCACTAGACTTTTTATTTCAATCCATTCATCAGCAAAGCACACTTTAACTTCCTAGACAAATTTTCATCCACTCAATCACTATAAAGTCGCTGAGTACAGGAAAGTTTTTGCTTCGACTCTTTTCAGTCATTCCATCCGAAAATTTATATTTGCTTAGAAGTAATTTATTAGTATGACAATAGTTGTTGAAACTTTTTCTAACTGCCTGGCTTATAGTTGTGACCTCTTATGAAGTAACAGTCCAATTAAGTGAGTTATCTTCACTGATTTCAACCTTTTACCTTACCTCAAACAAGACGAGATTTAAATTCACGTGTCCATATTCGAGATCAAGTTTCCGAATATGAACTCTCATCTTCTGCTTTAATTTTGCTATTTTATCTGTTTATTTTTCAATTTTAGCTATACTTTCTTCAACTGGAAAGTATTTCCCCAATTTCCTTTTTGACATGAATTCATTTGACTTTTCTTACTTCTGCAGTCTACTTCGTTCTCTTTTCTTTTCCAAATCATCTCGTTTCCTTTATTGTTTCTATTAAAGAAGCGTTAATATGAAAATAATTATTTATACGTTGTAGAAGACCACGTTTGCCACATGAAGATCGGAATAACTCCAATCAGACAGTGGTAAATAGTTGATCTCATCGGGACAAATATTTCTACAACCCCAATCACGCTGTCTCAACTGTTTACATTAAGATACTCCCGGGACAACAGCCAAAAGACAGTTTTGGGGCACAATAGTTGGCCTTATGTCAATGCACTTTAATATTTTAATGTAATCAGTCTCTTAGTCATAAATGACTATGAAATGAATGACTTTTTAAAAAAATTCCATCACTTTTGAAGAGGCACTGGCTTCCACTTTAAGGCTCACCACCAATCCCATGGTACTAAAATTTGAAGCATTTTCCAGAAATGCAATCTGCTCAATATGTAGCAAATGCAAAACTCTTATCTTCGCTTTTGGATTCTAGATGGCAATACCTGACAAGCTTATCCCAAATACCATTCCATAATGCATTGCAACTGTAATTAGAATGAGATGTGATATTGTATTGTTTAGCTGCGAGTGTGAATGTCTTGTGTTGTTTTGTCTTTGTTTTTGTTCAGTGTGTGAATGTGATTATTAAAGAAATGTTCCTGAAAACATAAGTTCTGTTGCTTTTTGCACCGATCCTAATAAAATACATTCCACCACACACACACACACACACACACACACATACAACCATAAAAGCTTAAAATAATTAAAACCCATCTCCTGAGTCAACAAAAATTTAATCGAAACTAATATGATTAAAATAGAAATTAAAATTTAATTCGGAATTAAACAACAAAAAGTTCACAAAAATGAAATCTAAATGAAATAAAATCTATTTATAAAACAAATCCAAATTAATATAATTAAGTAAATGAAACTAAAAATTATTTCGGATTCTAACAAGTTAAAAATTAAAAAAAAACAATCATTGTATTTAGTGAGAGCAATGCAGCTGCAACTAAAATACAGATGAATCTAAATTAATCAACAATATAAGCTAAGTAAAAAGGAACATAATAGTGCCAAAATCACAACAAATAGAAAAAGAATCTGGCCAGAAGACTTTTTCTAGAGTCACGCTCAGGCAAGGATTCAAAATAAGAGATAATAACAAAAATGTTTTGGAATTTTTAAAAGGTAACAAAATTTATAAAATTAATACTTTTGACTTTGAAAATTTATATACCTATGAGAAATTAAAAAATGTCTGTACTCTTATATACGACAAATATTTAAATGAAGGTATCATTAATAAAAATAACTGGATGGTTTTACGCAATTTTAATATTACCGAAAATTGTGTTTTCAGTGGTATTAATTTTTATAAACAACTTAATGGTATTCCAATAAGTACAGCTTTCTCAAGTGCTCTAGCTAATATTTTCCGGCATTATTAAAAGAAAAAAATAATTAAAAATTACTTAATAAATGAATGGAAATTTAATTTTGATTAACTTAGAGAATACCAATATTGTTACTAATTGGTATCCTAAAGAATAAATTTTAACAGAAACAAATAAAAATCATCTTAAAGCTACTTATCTGGATTTGAGAATCAAAATTGCTAATGATAAAACAATAGCAGGTATTTAAGATAAAAAGAGACCAATTCAGCTTTAAAACAATTAAACTCTGTAACTATCACTCTAATCTTAACTCTAAGTTTTCAATTTTTTTTTTTTTTTGGAATTTAATGAAATTAAAACAATTTTTAATAACAAAAGTTCATTTAAAAAAGAAACAAATCGTTTTAATAAAAATTTAAACAATAATGATTTTTCCCAAAACTACTGCAATATTAATATTTTAAGAATAATAGAAAAAAAAATGATGAAATATTAAAATAGATGGCGCTCAGAAACTCCATTTATCTTTTTTCTCTGCCTGGCATTGTATTATAATTGGAATGGTAGTTGGGGTGATATGGTGAGATTTCTTCACCTGTTGCAAGTATGTTCTTTCCCTTTTTGTTTTCTTCATTTATTGGGAGGTTTTCCTTTTAATTTTTATTGAATATTCTTATGTAGTTTTATTTTATATATTTTTGATTTATTTGGTGATGTTTTTAATGTTGCTTTGTCTTTGTGTTTTTTGCTGTTAAAATTGATATATCTCTTTTGCCTTAATTTTCGAGGGATTTTCGGGCCACGAAGGGTCAATACTTCTGGGCATTGTCCGATTCCTCACCGAAAAAATCCCTAGTATTGAATCCTTGTCTGAGGGTGACCCTTGAAAAAGTCTTCAGGGTGGAGTATTTTTTCTATTTCTTGTGATTTTGGTTCTATCGTGTTCCTTTTTACTTAGCTTTTATATATATATATATATATATATATATATATATATATATATGTGTGTGTGTGTGTGTGTGCGCGCGCGCGTGCATGTGTGATCTTAGTTCACAACACAAGTGGTGTGCTTTGAATGACCTGGAGGAGGAAGACATTATCATTTTCAACTCTTGGAATAGTATTCCTGACTCTTACGATCATCTGAAAAATATTGCGTTTGCTGTTCTTTCCCTTTTCGGTTCTACAGATATGTGAAAACAATCTTTTTCAAGCATGCACATTATCGAGAGTAAACTGAGAAGTCGTCTTATTGATGAGAACTTGGAATCACGCCTAAAATTAAAAACAACAACATACAAACCTGACTTACTCAAAGTTTCCAAACAGATGCAAGCACATTGTTCGCATTAATAAATATTTATTAAGTATGAAATTTAGTTTTATTTAATGCACTACTTATTTAGTGTGATAAAAGTTTACTAAACAAGCTGATTTTACTCCCAGTATATTAAAATGTTTTTGTAATGTTCATATTTCGCTCTTTGGCTAATAAGTTTGCCTACCACTGTTCTAGGGCGTTACAAGTTCAGTTAAACTGTACATACACTGCTTTAATCGTATCTATTTTGGCTTTCCGATGAGTGTTGCATTGTTGTTTGAGAGTAGTTAAATGTGTTTGTAGATTTTTTCATCTTTTTGTAGATGCAGAAAATACGCATACTTTTCCCATGAACGTTTCAGAACCAATATATTAAATCAATATAGAAAAACTTTTTTTTTACTCATTAGTTCTACATACAATTTTCAATTTAAATGCTATGAGGTAAATGAAATACTCCTACATTTTCTAAAAATCTATACTAATACTATAAATGTGAAAGTTTGGATGTTTGGATGGATGGTTTAGTTTAGTTATTTTAACGTCTCGTTTAGATGGATGGATGTTTTTTACTCAATCCCGTCAGAACGGCTGAACAGACTTAGATGGAATTTAGCACAAAGATTATAGTCAGGAACAGAACGTAGGTTACTTTTTATTCCGGTTAATTGAGTGGTTAATTTTTATTAATTAAAAACTAACTTTCACGCCAAAAAGCTGAGGCCAAATTTCACCAAAGTTGAGTAAGGCTCCCTTTTTCCCCCCAACAGAAATGGGGTTAGGGTTTGCAGAATTTCGACAGATTATTTCATACTCTTTTATTTATTTTCTCTGTGTTTGATGTATTTAAAATCAAATGTTAATTAATCGATCTTTCGGATTAATTCTGAAGTACTTTTAATTTAAAAGAAAACAGAATAAAGAAAATAAAAAATTTCTAATCTGCATTGCGTTACCTCAACTGGCGTAGGAAAGTCAGACTTGTACTTTACGCCAACTGGCGTTGAAAGTTCGCTCGTGATTGTTGACAACTGTGTTTTTATTTAAATTAAAAGTTTAAAAATTATGTGTTTATTACTGTTGTAGCTATCGCAATCTCGATCAATAAATAAAATGGATTTGACCTGATTTAAAAAAAACACGGACTTGATTTGCTGTTTCGTTTTATTTTGAGTATGCAAAGTAAATGTTTTTACTTTTAGTTGTGTGTTTTTGTTATTAAATTGTATTTATGTTATATATTTTTCGTATATGCTTATACTTTTAAATGTATCGTTTTTAGGTTAGGTTTTTTTCATTATTTGATAGTTTTTTGTGCATATACAACAAAATTTCCCCGCTTACAGAGTAGCGGGAAATTGCTAATAAAATAATATAAGAGGATTGATTTTTGAGTTCCAAACATGCTGTGGATCAGCTTCTTCAAATCAACTGTGTCTGTTTCAATAAATCTGTAATGTATAATAGATAAATTAGATTTTTGAAAATTTTATTTAAAATAATCTAAAATTTAGGATAAGTTTAACAATTAATATTAATAAAATCAGTATAAATCTAAAACTTTTGGGAGTATCATTAATTAAATAAATAAATCATATACTGATTTTTCAATGCAAACAATTCCTTTATAACTGACATAGAAAACATTATTCTGTTACTTCGCATGTTTAAATTTCCACCAAACGATATTTAAAACCTTTTCTAAAAAATTATGTTATAATTTATTTTTTTTATCTTAAAGAGTACGAACTAAATTACAGAAAAGTTTATAAACTTATGAAAGTTTAGTGATACTGTATTATCTACGAACAAAAAGTTGCTTTTGTACTTTATTCAACAATTCATATAATTTATGCTGTATATAATTTGAAGTTAGAATAATTTTTTCTTCTCTGTTTTTTTCGTTAATTAAAAATCTCTTGAATCCTTTCTATGACCAGCATTCGGCTTCCCATGTATCCTGAACGAAATTTTTCTTGAAATGTTAAGGAATAAATCTCTAATAAAATCAATTTTTGAAACTTAAATAATTTTTTATTCTAAAATCATTGTTATCTCAATCTAAAACAACTTTGAAAGACATATTTCGTTTTTCATTCCCTCTTAACCCTTTTTTTTATTCCTGCAACCGAATTCTTTTAAAAAATGAAAAGCCCCTAAAATTGCAAAAATCAGGTCTTTCTGAAAACTTTTAATTATTGCTACAAATTTAAAAAAAATTGACAGAAATGAATAAAATTTGGAATAATGATGTGCTAGAACTGGTACTTCTGCTGGCCATCAAAATTTTTATGTTTCTTTAAAAAAATTATGGAATTTTAAAATTATATATCAATTAAAATATGTTTTAAATATCAATAAAATGTATTTTATAAGTTTTAAAATATATAAAAAATAATTCGCGTTTTGAAAAATGCATAATTTTAGCGTTGGTTACTGAGTATTTTAATATAAATTAAGAATTAACGCCAAAGATTACTTAAATCTTGAAATATAATGAAAAATCAATATTAGGAGCTAAAAATTTAAATTTTTTATAGGGTATCAATAACTTACTTAAAATTATAATGCGTTATATTTATTTCATCTATTATAAATTGGTAAATTCCAAAACGTATTTGAAATCGGAAGTTATCCGAAAAAAAAAAAGAATAAGTTTGAATGTGAATCTAAATATGGAGACGACCTTTAGCATGTAGAAATGATTTATACACTGAAAATACATTCACTTTTCTACAAAAAACAAATTCTAAATAGATATTCACAGTCTTAATGTACAGTAATTAGTTTTGAGATAAATAGAAATATCTGGATACATTTTTGATTGACTATTTGTTCTATAAAATAAAAAAAGCAAGAAATTTCGAACCAATTCTAATTCTTCTAGAATCCAGCAAATTTTTCGGCACCAAGCATTTACTTAATTTTTATTGTAGTCAAATATTTAAACGAAAATTAACTGGTCTATATGAAAGCAATAACTGTTAAAGAATACTTGAATCTAACCGCAAATAAATGCAAAATAAAATGTACTGAATTATTTACAACGGGTTATCTATTTTATATTCAAACTAAGACAACATATCTACAATAATACAAATAATTTAAAAGCTCAACAATAACATTTTTTAAAGCACTCATTAGCTTTTTTTAGTTCTCTTAGAACACAGAAGACGACCATAGCATATCAACCCATTTTTTCCACTTCATTCATACTATAATGGATGGAGACGAATTTCTTTACAAGTCATATTCAAACAACGAGTAGGTGTGAAATAAGAATTATTAAGGGCGATAGGAAAACAAAAATATTTTAAAATGTCTTCATCAATCGTTCTAAATTTTTCTTCTCCACCCATTTTAAATAATGAATCATTCTCATTCATGAGTATCAAGCTGTAATGTTCATAACAAATCTGTGAATTATACAATCAGATGAACATATGGTAACAGAGCATTATCATAACACTGATGTCTCTAGTTAAAATGTAGTGAACAGCATCTGTTGGAGTGATCGATGTTCTACATGGTATAATGAGAATATTTAACTTTTGCTTGTTAAGATATTGTCCGAAGTTCTTGAAATGCAAATAGCATTCTTGTTTATTCAAACTTTAAAATATCAGCCATCGCGTAATTCGGAAACAAAGACAGTGAACTCAGAACATTCTTCTTTATTTTATACTAGCGGCGCGTTGCTGCAGCAGAACAATTAATCTTGGAAATATCGTTTGGAATTTCAAATAACTGCCTTGTTTAATTAGGAATAATAGGAAGAATGATATTTATTTTCTTATCGGCAATGAATACATTCATTGAAATGGAGTGATATATAAAGGAGAAGCATAAATAGTATTTATTCTACTTTTATTATTCTATTCTACAAAAAGCTATTCATTTTTATATATTAGATTTGTATATTCTTTTAGAATTGTAAGGCTTTGTGTTCTTTCAAAAGGGTAATTGAAAGAAACTACTTATTGTAACTCGTGATTCGTGTAATATTCGTTCAGAATTCTCAAGTTTAATTTTTTTAATGAGATTAAAACATCTTGTTTTAAAATTGATTAAACATAGAAAATATATTTATATCATAAAATCTTTAATATAGTTGAAAACATGATTTTTTAAAAACTAAGATGGTTTGAAATTTGTACCTTAATATTTTCGGAAGTTACTGAAAAAAAAAAAAAAAAAAAAAAAAAAAAAAAAAAAA
>JAPMOQ010045390.1:2583720-2597665 GCA_026543055.1 Argiope trifasciata
CTTAAAACATTCTCGCACACTCTCTAATTAAATTATTACCTCAGAGAAAGACTTACATTGCATCTACGTACAATAACTACGAAATATTAACGTCTAGTTTGAATTAAGCATTTTTACTGAATATGTTAGATCTCTTTGGCGGCTTATTTGGTTGTTAATCCATGGTTAATAAATAAGACAAATAGATATGAAAACGCTTTTTTTTTCTATTTTAGATGATTGTATTATGCTTATAACCATCTCGTAACTGCACGTAATAAGTAGTCGAAGTTTTAGCGGAATGAGATGAGCGGTACGGCAGCGCATATGTGACATACAGACTAACATTCATTTTTATTTATATAGATATGGCCTCGAGCTTTTCTAGTTGTTGGAGTAAATCCAATGAACATATATTGATCAGCACATTAAGCAACAAGATACTTAATTTCGTTTTCTTTCCCCATTTAGAATTCCCTGATTGAGCAGCTATATCAAATGAGATGTCGGTAAACAGTGTTACAAATATTTTAAGTTTCAGTTGATTTAAAAAAGAAAATTTGATTTGATTTGACTATTTAATTAATATATTTAGTTGACATTTTTACTTCCTCATATTCAAAGTATAAAGAAAATATTTTAATTATCAAAGAAATGATATTCAGATTTCGACGAATCTCTGCTTTTCAGACCGCTCTGAGTTCTTAGTATTACGTCTCACTGCTGTAAATACAATAATTCTTAAATATTTTGAGCTAAGAGGATATGGATTGGTATACGGATTTCAAATACAATTTGATGTCTATAAAATTTTGAATAAAATTCATTCACAGGGTGTCTGACTGTTCGAGTACAAATGAACTATATAATTATGAAACGTAAAGAACATGGTAGATAAAATATGTAACATAAGTTTAGCATTTAGATTGTAGATTACTATTAAATTCTCAACGAAGTTTTTCAAAAATGTTGACTGCCTATTAAATATATATTTTTGTATGTAAACGTAATAGTTTAAACAAATGAAATTCGTTGTATACTCTTGTAATACCGAACTTCATTTCACGAATTGTAATTTTGTGTCATTTTTTTATTCTTGTTTGAGAAAAGTCCCGAAAAAAGCATCCGAAATGCATATCTGTGCGATAGATTCAATGAAAATGCTAGATTCATTCGAAATTCCGTAACTACTGTTTGTCATTGTTTTGGTTTATTCACATTCTTACACAAGATCGTAAGGAATCCAGATTATGCGAGGAAGTTATGTAATCTCTCTATGCTTTCCCTCTACTTTGATTTCATGTTAAAAGCTAAGGAATCTCACGATACCAAAATCATTCATTAAAGATTACGCAAAAAAAAAAAAAAAAAAAAAAAAAAATTATTTAAGATTCTTGCATTCTTTTAACCGCTTAACTGTTTTGCCCAAATGCCATTCGTGCATCGATTGATCGAATTTTAATAGATGTAAGCAAAAAAAAAATAATCAATTCATAACGGTTATAATTCAGTATTAAAATTACTTCGAGTACATTCAAGTATCGAGTATTCATCGAGTCAAGTATTCAATGGATTCAAAATAAATAAAGATTTCCAAAACAGAGGGTGTCATCTTATTAGATAGTAAAGAAAATGAAACAGTTAAGGAGTTAATATTTGACTCAGTGAAGAAACTTGAATTTTATTAAAAATACTTTTCAAAGTTATAAATAATTAATTAAAACAAAGAGTAAAATCAAATTTGCATTAAATTAATAAGGAAAACAGGGAGAGAGAGAGGGAGAGAGAGATAAACAATTTTACAATGGTGAGTACTTTATTTGCCAAATTTTTAAAGGATATCATAATATGTATTCGGTAGTAATCATTTTTAATATTGTGTTACTCATAAAAACCCTTAATTTAAAAAAGGAGTTGCTGTTGCTCACTTAGGTATTATGGTTGGTACTGTCCTTCTAGCTACAGTGTTGTCAATATGAAGAATATGATTTATGTTCTTTAAAAAAATAGTATAGCACTACTGTCACATTTAGAAACTATGTAAGGACCCTTCCCACGACTAGTCAAAGATTTGAAATTCTGGCACATCGTAATTTATTTATTTACTAGCAGGTACCCGGCGCTTAGCTGCCTTCGAAAGAAATAATATTAAGTGAAATCAATCAATAATTTTGCAATGTTTTGTCGAAATAGGATGAACGGTACGACCGTATATCAAATACGAACAAACAAATATTCATTTTTATATATTAGATTTGTGCATTTTTTTAGAATTATAAAATTTGGTGTTCTTTCAGAATGGTTATGAAAGAAACTACTTATTGTATCTCGTGACTCGTATAATATTCGTTCAATATTTTCAAATTTAATTTTAGAAAATGTGATTAAAATATTAAAAAAAATGATTAAACATAGCAAACATATTTACACTACAAAACCGTTAATATATTTAAAACGATAATTATTGAAAATTAAGGTGGTGGAAAATTATTTGTACCATAATACTTTTGGTGGTTACGTCAAAAACGCAAAAATTTAATTAAAATACACTGATGGAAAAAAAAAAAATCCCAACACCAAGAAAAAATTATTGTACAGTAATGAAATTTTAGGAATACATTTGTCTAGATAACATATTTAATTGATTAAAGTTTCAAGATCACAGGTAAAGCCATTGGCGAGAAGAGCCATTTCAAATGCGAAATATTGGTACATTAGTAATCGGTGTAACCACCAGAATTTTGAATGCAAGCATGCAAACGTGCATGCATTGTGTCGTACAGGTGTCGGATATCAGTTTGTGGGATGGAGTTCCATGCCTGTTGCACTTGGGAGGTCAATGCAGGGACGGTTAGTGCTGGTTGTGGATGACGCTGGAGTTGTCGTCCAATGATGTCCCATACGTGCTCGATTGGAGAAAGATCTGGTGATCTAGCAGACCAAGTCAACATGTCGACACTCTGTAGAGTATGTTGGGTTACAACAGCGGTATGAGGGCGAGCGTTATCCTGTTGGAAAACACCCCCTTGAATGCTGTTCATGAATGGCAGCACAACAGGTTGTATCACTAGACTGACGTACAAATTTGCAGTCAGGGTGCGTGGGATAACCATGAGAGTGCTCCTGCTGTCATACGAAATTGCTCCCCAACCCATAACTCCAGGAGTAGGACCTATGTGTCTAGGCCGTAGACAGGTCACTAGCAGGCTTCACCTGGCCTCCTTTTAACTAACAAACGGCTATCACTGCGACCAAGGCAGAACCGGATTTCATCAGAAAACACAACAGATCTCCACTCCGTCCTCCAATGAGCTCTTTCTTGACACCACTCACGTCACAAACGGCAGTGGTTTGGAGTCAGTGGAATGCACTATACAGGGCATCTGGCTCGGAACTGTTCTTGAAGTAACCGATTTGTAACAGTTCGTTGTGTCACTGTGGAGCCAGCTGCAGCTCGAATTTCAGCTGCAGACGCAGTACGATTAGCCACAGCCATACGCCGAATACGACGGTCTTCCCTCTCAGTAGTACCACGTGGCCGCTCGGAACCTGGTCTTCTTGAGGCAGTACCTTCCCTTGACCACTGACGCCAATACTCATGCACAGTGGATACATTCCTGCCAAGTCTTTCAGCAATATCGCGGAAAGAAAACCCAACTTCTCGTAGCCCTACAACACGACCTCGTTCAAACTCAGTGAACTGTTGATAATGGCTTCTTCGTCTTCTCAGAGGCATCCTTGACTAACATTAACCCACTACGTCAAATCTCAATTGTAAATAACGATCACGAACCTTACAGCGCTTATTTAAAGCAAACCTCATTTGCATGTTCATAGTGTCGCTACTAGCGCCACACTTACGCGCGTAGCTCAAAATTTGAATCGCCGTCATCTTTCAGATGTATAAACATGCCTACCAAATTTCGTTTATCTAGCACAGCTCCTTCCTAGTGTTGGGATTTTTTTTCCATCAGTGTATAAAAACTCTAGGGTTGATCTCCCCAAAATTTTCTCGGATATTCTGTAATAAAGTTGTTACCTTTGAGAATGACTTGCGTGACATTTGCGTACTATAGCTACAAAAATAGCTAGCATCTAAAAACAATAATAATCCATTGTTGTTCATGCAGAAAAATTTGATTAGTGCAATAAGCACTTAATTTTACTTAATTGTTTAATTAATGCATTTAAAGAAATATCTTATTTTTAATCACACTAATTTTACTTATATGGAATCTGCTTCTGATATACAAAAAAAAAAAATTTATTACTAAAATATTCCTGGCATCATTTTTAGAACATCTCAATTTTTATAATGATTGTTCTCTAAATTTTTATTTAAATATCGATTATGTTTTATACTACCGATTAAATGTCGATTACATTTTATGCTACCGATTAAATATCGATCATATTTTATATATTATTATAGCTTAAGAGCAATAATTTTTATATGCCTTTAGTAAATTCACATTAACTCAATACTTTCACAAAAAAAGAAAAAAAAATACTGAGATTTTATTTTAAATATACCAATATGGTAGAGAGAAAAAATATTTTGAAACATGCCTTGTTTCTTATGCCAGAAAGATGGTTTATTATGAAAATTTCTTAAACATGAAAGGAATTACGACAAAGCCACTCATTTTAAGGATATCAAGTTAACTACAGGATTAGGCTAATTTTTATTAAGTTATCTATTTATCTATTTTATAAATAAATAGATGACCCTGACACTAAAATTTTGCGATCTTTCTTGATAGTAAAGAGAATTTCTGAATAGAAAAATTTCAAATCTCCAGATTCAAAAAGTTGAGGACTTTTAATTCTCTAAATATTCATGTGATAAATCATCAAAGAAATTGATCAACTAAATAAACAAAGGACGCGGTTTGCAATCCACCATCTTTAAGGTGCCATATTAGAATCAAGGGGAATCGTAATTTTGAATCTGGTCTGATTACAAGACAATGCTAAATTTAGATTAGATGAGGCCCCAATTATTTGAAATATGGTGACACTTTATAAGTTCATTTTTAATATATATTGCTCATCCAAACTGTTTTTTTTTTGGTGGGAGGCATTAAAAACAGTGACTTAAGCAATAGTTTGTGTAGCCTATATGTAAATCTGACTTGGAATCAATAACGATACCGAATCTTCAGTTCAATTGACTCATTTTTCAATGGCAATGCCGGGACATTGTCATCATGGCGATATAAATGATTCAAAAATTCCTTAACTAAATTATACTATTTAAAGATAAATAATATAATAATTGAAGGGTTTGCTGCAAAAAGAATGCAGTTCCGTCTTGGTGGAATTTGGAGCTACATGCACTGTCGCTTGGTTAAAAAGAATTCATGTTTATTTGGTGCCAAAAGAACGATGTCCTAAGATGGATGTCCAATGTTTCTAGCGTTACTTAAAGGATAAAGCTGTCTTTCTAATTGAAATTTAAAATTTTCCTACGTTTTTTGTGGCTTTCTTCAAACTTGAATAATTGGAGCTACTTCCTTTTTGCAGCAAACCCATTAATTGTTACTAATAACAAAGTATAAATTTTCTTTTTCAATATTAAGCCCTTTTATCTAATCATTATATAATAATCTATTCAGATGACCAGATGGTTTACAAGAATATTAGTTCTATTTCCTTTCAGATAAATAGTTCAGATATAATCCCATGCCCATGATTCTTTCAAACTGTCAGACTTTAAAATTAAAGTCTTTTTTTGTTTATTATTCACATATATCTTCCAAATGGAGATCGATCACATAATCTCATAGAGCTATTAAAAAATTAAATATAGGGGCTCATCTATATGCTGATTTCGAGGTAACTATTTTTTCGATTTGTCTTGTAAACAACCTTCACTTTAAAAAAATCCTGGCATAAACATCTGATGAAACAATAAGAGTATCTGAATTCCATTTGAAAGTATTTTTTAAAAAATAATTATATAAAAAATATTGTGCCGAAATTCTAGAAAAAATTCCATTACAGCTTAATTAGTATTATTAAAATGATAATTGTTTGACTCTTAAATATTATAAATATCACTTTTAAGCAAAAACATTTATGAAAGTTACTGCTGGTAAAATCAAAACTCTTGCTTATTCTTCAGACAATCAAATTTACCACAAATTAGCTCTGAAATATACATTCTTAATCTCAAAAATATATTTGTAGTAAGTTTGATGGTTCTGTTCATGTTGGCAATAACTCATCTCTTACGGCCTATTTATTTAAATCTATAGCTAACATCCAACTATCGCTTAGTTCAACATTATGTCGAGAGTACCAGAACCCACCACCTCCGCAACTAATTGCCCAAGGCAAGGGTGGTACGTCCAGACATGTTTCCTCCCCATTCCATTGCCCCCTGATGGACCTCAAATGAATTTCAAGGATTCGATTACACTGTTAGAAAAAAAGCTTATCTTTCAGAAATAGGCTGGGTCCTCTAAAGAACACCTGTTAGATGATTCATTTTGACTAAACTGATGCCTAGTTAAACTCTTTGAATCATTTTTTATCACTGATTGCACAAAGTTAATTTGCATCTTGTGGGACTAAATTAGTGCATTCTTATCAACTTACAAGTATTCCCATTATTCTTGTGATAGGATTATTTTTTGAGAGGCAGTTTATCTTGACTGAATTTTCAGAGGGTTGATGCAATTCATTTGCTCGAAAATAAATTGCCAAACAACATGACAGACAATATAGCATTTCAGCAAATTGTTTAATTACTAAATTTCAACCAAGACTAACATATTAAGTAGTATGTCAAAAAAGAAAGTTGATAATTCAATTGATGACATTTTATAGCTGGATCATATATTTTGAGGCGTAGGACTTGAAGCCATAACTGTGATAAGCAGAACGAGTGCGATGTTACTAAAATAACATGGCTTTATACCCTTTACAATTTTGATGCTTAAAAGCACTTTGATAAGGAAACCTTAAATAAAATAGTCATAAGATTTTTTTTGAATTTAAATAACGTTAATGTATTTGGTTGGTCACAAAGGTCAGCCAGTATATAATAGTTTAAAAACTATTTATATTAACCTAATTTAAAAGATATTTATAGCTGTAAATGATAACTTTTGCTATTAGAGCAAAAATTATTTACAGCATGAAATATTTAATGCCCTCAGCATTTAGTCAGGCAGGGGTAGCCTAGTTGGTAAGGCGTTGGATTTGCATCCCTTGGGTTGCTAGTTCGAACCCTGTCGGCCGAAAACCTTCGTGTGTGGTGGTGACTGGCGCACGTAAAAATCTGTCGTGGTCACGAAATAATCCCTGTCGAGAGTAATACCATTGGGGTACTGGTTCAGAGGTGATCGCTCTCGGATCCAGGTCTAAATTACGATCTGTGGATGAATGAATGAAATGCATGAATGAAGTACTCCTCGTAAAAAGTGGTGTGACGTGTGAGAAGCTAACTCTTACCCTTGGTCCTAGATGGCGCTATTGAAAAAACAAGCGATGCAAAAGCATTCGGATTAAATCTGAATGAATCTTTAGTCAGCGGGCTTGTAAATGACAAGGGCCATTAGGAACAATAATAACAACAACATTTAACCAATACACTTAGCCTTCAATCCGATTATGCTGCAAAATATTCAAAGAAAAATTATGCTGTTTTCGTTGTGTAAAAGTAAATTAATTGCTTTATAATAATAATATACTAGAATATTTATATAGAAAAATTCCATCAATTTAATACTATATAATTTGTATCGAGAAATCATGGGAACCTCCAGAATTGGAGGAAAATAATTTATTATTCAGTTGAGACTCAATATAAGATAATACTGAATACTTATTAATAATCTTCGTGAAATGCATTCTAAAGATTTATAAATATTACCTTTAAAACAGCAAAATTCCAACATTAAAAATTTTTTATTATATAATAGAGTTCTTATTAAGGCAACTGAAATAATATAACTTTATGTCCATCACAACAGTTGAATTCCAGCCCTGAAAACATTAGTAGGATACTGAAATAAAAGGGCTTTATACCTATCACAACAGTAGAATTACAGTACTGAAAATATTTTATTAGATAATACTTAATAATTAGAAAGGCTACTGAAATAATATGCTTTTATACGCATCAGAACAATAGAATTCTAGTTCTGAAAATAATACTAATTTATGAGATAGTAAGGCTACGTCGGTGATGCTGAGTAAGGCCATCACAATTTGATGCATAATACATTTAGGTAAGGCAACCATATGTAAATTAATCACAACAGCTTTCTTTGAATTTAAGCAAGGTTAATATCCCCAGTTGACAAACTGGGCCCCAAAGGCGGCGTGTATATAATATTCTAAAAGCTATTTATACTAACCTAATTTAAAAGGTATTTATATATTTAAGTAAGAATGACAATTCCAATTTCAGCTATTAGCACAAAAACTGTTTATATTATAAAAGATCTAATGCACTCAGCATTTAACCAATACATTTAACCTCTAATTCGATTATTCTGCCAAACATTTCCAGAGAAATTACGCTATTTTCGTTTGCAAAATTAAAGAAATAACTTCCCATAAAATGATTATTATGTTTTTAATAATAACACTAGCATATTCGCATAGAAAAATTCCATCAAGTTAAGATGATAGTTAGCAGATAATTTATATCGAGAAACCATGGAAACCATCAAAAGTGAACGAAAGTTATTTGCTTGAAGTTCAGTATTAGATAATTTTCAAGCTCAGTTTAAACATAACAATGCAAAAATGAATTATGGCTTTGCGAAATTATAGCTTTTAACGGAGATATGTATATCCTTTCAACACTTCACAGAACAATAAGATCTGACCTTCAAAGCAAGATAATAGTTTTCTCCAGGAGGTCTAAACGGTATAAGATGTCGATCATAATCTATAAGAAATTACCTTGAGACTACATTTTGTGAGAAGATGGTGTATTGAACTAATCAGATGCATAGCATTGAAAATTATTTGCTCATTTTCAATAACTTCTTTTTTTCTAAAAATATGTAACGTTACTACCTTATTATTATTAAATTTCTCTCATCTGCTAAAAAAGAACCAAAGAGAAAATGTAGGAAGAATCTGAAAGTCTCAGTGAAAGGAAAAACGTTTGCCAGTTATTTGGAAAGAATAACTAAAATATTTTACAATAATTTTAATGAAGTGCATTCTAAGAATTTTTAAAGATTGATAAGTATTGCCCTTACAACAGAAGAATTCCATAGAGATTTTTTTGTAGAAAAGTAAGTTTATTTTATTTTATTTTATTTAAAAGCCAAGAAGTATTGTCCTTAAGACAGCAGAATTCCTGCTCTGAAAATATTTTATTTCAAAAGTGTAAGTTTATTTTATTTCGGAACATCTTTTTGAAAAAGTTTCTTCTAAAAACGGATCTAATAAAATTAGTTTTTAAAAAAACTTTAAGTTATGAATTAAATTTTAAATTGAAGTCATGATATCCTGAATCAGAATAAACCTAATTCTTTTAAAATATAAAACTAGCTGGTACTCGACGCATTGCTGCCGCCGAAAAAAATAATATTAAGAAAATCAATCAATAATTTTGCAATGTTTTATAGAAATAGAATGAAAGGTACAACTGTATATAAAATACGAACAAACAATTATTCATTTTTATACATTAGATTTGTGTATTCTTTTATAATTATAAAACTTGGTGTTCTTTCAGAATAGTAATGAAGAAACTATTTATTGTATCTCGTAACTCGCTTAGTATTCGTTCAGATTTCTGAAATTTAATTCAATGAAATGTGATTAAAATATTTTCTTTTAAAATTGATTAACATAAGGAACGTTTTTATATCATAAAATCTTTAATATAGTTGTAACGACATTTTTTTGAAAATTTAGAGGGTGCAAAATTATTTGTACTACAATATTTTTGGTGGTTACTACGAAAAACGTTAAAATTTAATTAAAATATAAAACCCTAGGGTTAGTCTCCCCAAAACTTTCTCGCATAATCTGTAATAAAGTTGTTACCTCTGAGAATGACTTGCATTTGTGTGCTATAGCTACAAAATATTAATTCGGCTAGCAAGGAAAAGAAATATAAACTTTTTATTAGCATATACTGGGAACTAAAAGACATAAATTATAAAAAATGAAATTAAATAGTATTAAAAACAAAATTATATAACAAGCAAATGCAAGGGGGGAAAAGAAAGGAAAACTAGGAACTGAACAGGTTTAAATATTCATGAAAATGAACATGTTCGTAGAATATATCAACGAAAGAAATCAAAACAATAATTAATTTAGAATACTTCTAGAATTGACAAAACAAAGCAAAAGAATCCTACAAAAATGAGGGAAAAGCAGATAGTAAATTAGAAAAGCAAAATAAAGTAATCTAGAATTAAAGAAATAATGGAACATAAGAAATACCATTGAATATGAAGAAAAATATATAATTTGTCCACATTTTTGCAACATGCTAAATATTAAAATTAAAACTAAGAGAAGTTAAAAAAACCTAACCCAGAAAAAATTAACTGGTGTTGAATTCCTACGTCAAAATTATAATAGAATTTATACAAGTGTAATTATAATATATTCATAGGAAACAAATTAGTTTCATTTTGAAGGGAATAAACGTACAACTATGCAAATAAAGAATCATAAAAAAGGTTGAAACATTTCAATAATCATTCCAAACAATTTTCTAAATACTTCTTTTTTTTGTTACATGAAACGTATCTATTACGGTACAACTTTTTCAAAACTAATTGCAGGACTATTTTATGAATATAATATATCATTTCTTCTAATTTTATAATCTGATTCTATACATATACAAAAGGGAAAAAATGCATTAAATGTTCTTTTTTAGGACACCTGTAAAATACAGATTAAAAGTATTTAAAATAGAGGGAATAATTTTCAAGGTAACATTAATTTTGGTTACACGTACCTGAACTCTGAAATTGCTTATGATAAGATAAGTAGTTGGTTATGGTAAATAACAACAATAAAACACAGTTCAGAGGCTAAATTAAAAATTCAAATGCATTCAAATGATCAAAAAGATATCCAGATGAAATAGAAAAAAGAAATAATTTATATACATTTAAAGCAGCTTTTGTATTTCAAAATAATTTCACTTTCACAAAAATAATTTAAACTTTATTACTAATCATTTGCATTTCGATAAAAAGAACTTTATTCTTTAGAGTTGGGATATAAAAAAATGATAAATGTTTGGCTAAGTGAAAGCAAAAATTAAATAGTCATTCAATTTGAAAACAATTTTCATATTGAAATTTTTTATCTGATAACTATAAAAATTTGAAATATTATTCAGGTGATAACTATCCTCTGAATTGTTTAGTATGAATGTTATATTTCTAAAGAAAATATCAAAATCAATCAATCTATCAATTTCCTTAATCGTTATTCAGTTATATAATGAACATAAAAGTAATTACTGTACATTGAAACCTATGTATTATTCAAATGTTATATTTCTTTAGAAAATTTCAAACTCAATAAATCAAATCAGCTTTCTTAATTGCTATTCAATTATATAACGAATATACAAGAAATAACCATCCATCGAAGTGTATGGTTAGGATGTTATATTTCTTTGAAACTATTAAAATCCATTATTCAAATCAATCTTTTCAGTCGCTATTAAGTTATGCAACGAACATTACAAAATAAATTCTTCTCAGTTATAGATCACAATCTTATCTATAACTCAGGAGAATAGTTACTTTAAAATTAATATATTTGATTGAACCACGAATTAAAACTAACAGCCTTAAAAGAAATTATTAAAATCATTAATAAAATATATTTATGTATGAACATACTGATGCATTCAAGAATTTCCAGTTTTACATAAACTTTTTCCTTACTAGTCCACATAAATAACAAATAATAAGCTACTTTCCTTGGAATACTTGATTGAACCATGAGTTAAAACAAACAACATTAGAAGGAATAAATCTAATCGTTAATAAAATATGTTCATGTTGAAACAATAGCTACATTCAGGAATTTCCAATTTTACATCAACCTTTTCTTTTCCAGTCTACATAAATAACAAATAACAAGCTACTTTCTTTCCAAAGTCCTTTTCTAGAAATGTTAATAAGCCCTGACCGTTTTAGAAACCAATTTATGGGTATTAAACACATTCCCAGGGATCAAAAACAACGACTGTATTACAAAGTAACATTGGACCATTGCAAATTGCCAAATAAAATTCAACAAGCAGTTCACTTGCAATTTATTCACCCTCCTTTCTTGTAACTCAAGAAAAGAGCGGATTACCCGAAGAATGACACACTCCGAATCAGAACTGCACGCACGTCCGCACAGATTATTCAATTGTGACAAAGCCCCAGAGAGCTTCTTTTTCCAGTCGCTAAATGACGAGACAAAAGAACATGCGGCATCCTATCACGGCCATTTGGAATGATCGCGTATCTCGCACGAACCCTTGTAGCGACGTCATGCTTCGACTGCCATGAGTCTTAGTACCTGTAATTGTTTCCTTTTATCTGAGGGTGCATTTGTTTGGACATTCCGTTTTGTCTCATAGATGGTCTGACTCCAAGAGTCTAGACCAGAGTTTCCCAAACTTTTTTGTGTCGTAGACCCCTTACCATGTTTTTCCGTATTGAATAGACCCCCTACTTACCTGATATTGATTTCCTGTAAATTTCTAACTGTAGTGAAGTTTACTGTTAAAAACTTAAAGTAAAAACACATGTTAATTTATACATTTATTAATCGAATTTAAATTTATACTACTCAAAATAAAATTTCGTATCTGTTATGTAAAATCTATGTAACAGGAAATAAACATAAAATAAACTAACATAAGCAAAAAGTCAATATTTTTAATGAGAAGGATGAGCCTGATGCTTTAACAATAAATTATCAACATTTGGCGTCAATTTTGTAAGGTTTAATCTTAAATCTCCTCGGCTAATGATGTCCAGTCTGTTTCTTTTATTCGTTAAGAGATTAGTAACAGCGCTAAACCCCTTTTCCACAAATTTTTTACTTCATAGGTACTTTTATGAATAATGTAAATGTTTTGATATTATAAGATAGTATGATGTGAGTAAATAGGTACTATCAGTGTATGTGTTGAGATTTACTATCGTGGATCCACATTTTCATTTCATGGACCCCCAAATTTTTTTTTCGCTGACGTAGACCCCTTGCAGGTTGTCATAGACCCCTAGGGGTCGATATAGACCACTTTGGGAATCACTGGTCTAGACCGATCTACAGTCCATCAATTAGGCGGCTGATAAAAAGGATTTTATAAATGAGGCTAACTGAATTTCACTGATTGCAATATACAAATGTAGAAATAATTGCAAAAATATATTTTATCATGTGAGAACATGATATTGTTTTTGGTTAGTCAGTTTTGAAGCTCGCGTACTCAATGAATAATTGAAGCTCGAAATCGTGTAGACAATGAATAAGGCATAAATGACAATATTCATCAACATCTTTTAATTCACATATTTTTTTACCTGCTTTAACCAGTATTGCTTTATTATTATGAATGTTTCTTTGACAGCAGATACGTTCTTAAAAGGTTGAGCTATGGCGTCATAGCTGCTATTTTCATAGAATGTATTTTTTTTAGAGGAAATTAAATAATTTAATTTATATAATATGTTCAAAAAAACTTCTCCAGCATTTGATAACAGTTTTGATAAAAATATTTACTGTTTCCCTCAGCGCTGAAATATCACTTCTTTCATTCTTAAGTAGGAAACATTGAAGGATTTGATTCCTGTTCTAAGATTAATCCATTATGAAACTGTTTTATGATCTCAGAAATTAGAAAAGGGCAGTTTTTTGTTTACAAAAATATTGTTTTCATAAAAATTTAAAAAAATTGTATGTTTAAGAGTTTATTGGTAAATAGTTTGACATTTGGAAATTTGCATAT